>JAECUM010015709.1:0-58744 GCA_016617855.1 Megalonaias nervosa | reverse complement strand
AGTATTGGCCATTACATTTTGTCCTGAATTGTATGACTTAGACGCTATTGCTTATTTAAAAAAAAAAATTACAGAGAGAAAATGATGCACCGAGAGTCTTGCGCCTGTTCCAAGCCGAAACTGGATCTGTTTGCCATGCCACCCACCATGATGACGATGCAAGAATCCCAATGGGTAGAATTTCATCCCGTCTCCTCTTTGACGGATTCAGCTCCCATCGAGTTTGAAATCAAAGGACAGCCTGAAGATTACTTCGATCTGAACAGCAGTTACTTGTATCTGAAACTCAGTGATCAAAACGGACAACACCAATCCGGGAGTCGATGTTAGAGTAGCTCCCGCCAACAATTTCATGCATTCCTTGTTCAGCGAAGTGGATTTATGCTTGAATAACAAACTGGTCAGCAGTAGCGCGGATACTTACCCTTACCAAGCGTACCTGGAAAATCTCTTGAAGTACGGAAAAGAGGCCAAGAACACGCATTTGGATGCTTGTGTGGTATGGAAAGAAAATCGTGCAAGGACGAAGTTCAGAACTGATGAATCATTTGCATTTGGACATGTAGTTGCAAGACAAGTATTGCTAAACGGAGTGGATATTCGCCTGAGACTGAATCGCAGCAGTGACTTTTTTCATTTGATGGCTCATGCCAACGAGTACAAAACCATCATCCAAGAAGCCAGACTTCACGTGCGTCGCGTACAAGTGTTACCTAACGACATCAGTCACACGTTGCGCAGAACAGCCACCAAGTATCCTATACTACGCGTAGAAGTGAAAACTTTCACCATTGCCGATGGACTCCGATCCAAGATCGAAGATCATCTGTTCCAAGGACAGTTACCCAAACGTTTAGTCGTTGGAATCGTGAGCAATGCAGCCTTCAACGGAGCCCATGCTCAAAATCCTTTCCAGTATAACTACTACAGAGTGTCCAAGATCGAAGTCAGTCGCGATGGCAAGACCTTGTGTACCAGACCCTTCGAACCTAACTTTGACCAGAAGAATTACTTGAGATCGTACTTCTCCCTGTACAAAGCTACCGGACAGCTAGGGACCAACACCAGCCACAGTATTTCGTAAGAAGATTATGAAGGAGGTTACATTTTGTGGGCCTTTGATTTCACTCCTGACCAAGGCAGCGACGAAAGACATTTCCACCCTATAAAATCCGGACAACTGCGTGTGGAACTTCTGTTTGCAGAAGCTCTCACCGAGTCTGTGAACGTCATCCTGTATGCCACATTCGATAATACCATAGAAATCAATAGTATGAGAGAAGTCATTCTAGACTATAAGAAACTATAGAAGACTCTAATCCCTCTCTGAATGGTGGAAAATCTTTGGAAATGGAATGGAAGGATACCGTGAAAGCGGAACCCGAAGACAATGACGAGGAGAACGTGGTGGTCACGTCCAAATGGCCAGAACAAGAACATATACTGTTCTGTTCTGCCAAAAATTTGGCGGATAAAATTACGGAATTGACCAAGAAAGATTGCTATGGATGTCAAAACGATCATCCCAGTCAAATACAACACGGTAAATGTCTGATGAGTCAAGAAGGAAACTTGGACGAGTACCTGGAGGACGCTTGGAGTTTCATCTCGGAAAAAGTAGTGTTGCATGAGTGGTATATAGGTTCATTCCTACCTTCCACTGACTACTCTGGAGATCTATCGCATCGAATCTCTCTTAGCCCAGAGTGCGGAGACGAAGCAAAGAAACGGTTACTTGTCAGAGATTTGAACAATGTTAGTTGTTAGTTGTTTGTTGAATAAAAAATGTTGTGTTTTGAAAAAATGTGTCTGTCGTTTGTTTTCAAAAACTTTTATCATTATAAATGCTCTTTGACTTCTCTCTCTATCCCTCACCATGACATTAGCTATCATAACTTTCCGACCCAACAAAAAACCAGTAGGTATGGTTTCTATCGCGTCCGCGTTTCAGCCATATAAAGCGAGGCAGACTCCAGTCTGGCCATCCATTGTTGACTCGTCACACTATGAAGATGCCTTCAAGATGAGCCGAACTGAACGAAGCTTACGTGAATTTACACCTTGTCAGGCAAAATCTGATACTGAAGCCTGATGAAATAGAGAATGTCAGAACGTTGAAAGTGACCGAAGACCTGAATAGAAAAGGTCTTCAGAGAAGAAATCAAGAAAGAACAAGAAGAATGGACGGAGACGTACAGACTTCAGAAGCAGCAGAGAGAACAGCAACAGCAACAACAGCAGCAGCAGGAACAAGAGAGAGGTTTTGTCGACTACCGAGTAGACACAAAAGAGTTCTCCTTCTCTTTCCAAAGAAGCAGACTCTATCCTGTAGGAAAGCTTGCCGCCAGACGGGGACGCACTCTTGGACGATAAAAGATTGCCGTCACTCCACGTCAACACAACAGCCATTTTCAGGGCTACCACAACACTCTAGAAAAGAGATACTAATTCAATTGCCGAAACAAATTTGTGTGTTTGTATGTTAAAAAATGGAAGTGTGTCTATAAGCACTTCGTTTCTCTGTCTTGTCCGATAGTGTCTGTCTGTGTTTGTAAGTAAAAAAAGTCAACGTGAGTGTTTCTGTCATATCCGCGCTTTTCATGTGATGGTAATAGTGGTATTTTAAGTTTTGGTATCAGGGGGTGTTTTTCTTCACCTTCGTGCTCCAGGGATATAAAGCGAAGCGATCGTCAGTCTGGCTACCCATCGTTGATTAGTCAACAGTAACAAAATGAGCAATAGAATTGCCAAATTGTTGGAGGCCCAGATGCACCTGGAGCATGCCAGACGAATTTTAGATGAGCTGGCCATGGGGACCATAGCGGACGCTGCAGGCTTGAAGAAGAGGAAGAGGAAATAAAGAAAAAAGAAGAAGTGGAAAAAAAGAAAGAAATCCTGCCTCACTTCATGCTTAGATCTGTGTGTGTGAGGTGAAACCTGAGGTGATGATGCATCCACAACCCTTAGCAGCACAACCACAACATCAGCCACAGGCACAAGTACCAGTGCAGGTGCCAGTAGAGCCGCATAGACCTCATTATCATCCCCGGCTACAAAATAGAAGAAAGCAGAGGGAAATCTTCACCATCCCTGAAATTAAGACTGGGAGAGTGAAGCCAGTCAACCCCCCTCTTCGCTACCAGCCACAACCTTAAATTGGAAGCAGGACTGGAGCAGATGTTGCGTGTGTGGGGCCAGACCTGGGAGGTTGCACCATCAGCAGGTGCAACTGGAGTTAAAGAAAAACAGCCCTTCTCAAGGCTAACCAGATCTCTAGAAAAGAGACTATTCAACTTGCCAATTTGTAGAGTAGTGTAACTATAAACACTCACTCCTTTACTGATGTGTGTGTGTGTGTGTGTGTGTGTGTTTTGCTGTGCGCACGTAACTGTGTGGATAGTAATGTGTGTGTTTTATGCGTTCGCGTACGTTTAGGTGTATAGTGTATATGGCTGTTTTTTTCTTCTCTTCCCTTCTGTATGGATGGTAAATATTTGGGTTTTGAATAGTAGATAAGGTGTGTTTGTTTCTTCTCTTCTCGTCTGTGTGGATAGTATATATTGGGGTTTTGGATAGTTGATATGGTGTTTTCTCTTCTCTTTCCGTCTGTGTGGATAGTATATATGGTGTGTTTGTATGCGTTCGCGTACGTTTGTGTGGATAGTATATATGGGTGTTTTTTTTCTTCTCTTCCCTTCTGTGTGGATAGTATATAATATGTTTAGTAAGTGTAAAGGATGTTTTCGTTCACGTCCGTCTTCACGTATATAAAGCGGAGCAGTTGTCAGTCTGGCTACCTAGCGTTGACTAGTCAACACCTTGAAAAATGAATTTGTTTAACGAATTGAAGACAGTTGGTACTGGATGGTGGATGGAGTCTACGTGGTGGAAAGACTTGAAATAGAATGGAGGTATCCAGTTTCTAAACACTTTGTGACTAATCAAGTCACCAGTCTCAAAGTAGCCAAGGATCTAGTGCAAGGCATGATAGAGGAGGAAGTAAAGAAATTAAGAGGCTTCATCCACCCTAAATATGCGAGAGTGGGGACATTGAAATAGGCCCTTGATATTGTCATCCAAGCTTTTTGCAAGACATGGCCAATTTCACCGACTGTTCTTTTGTCCAGTGGGGGCTAGAGAAATTAATGAAAGCTGAAGACATGATGAGAAAGTTGATGGAAAAAGAGGTAAAGAAAATTAAAGAGACCTGGACAAAAGAGAGAAAAGAGAAGGAAAACAGAAAGACAAAAGATGCGTTTGACAGACTCAGTCAAAAATGGATGAAGGTACAGGAAAATTTAGATCTATGGGATATCCTGACTGGACACCATACGATAAAAAGAAGAAGAAGAAGATAGGAATCATAGAGAAAGTGATGAGCTCGTGGAAGAACTGGAGAAAATAGAAGAAAAAAAAGAATCCCAAAGCCGTTTTCAGGGCCACTTCATTGCTTCGAAAAGATATTTATTCAAAATTTGCCATAGATGTGTATGAACCCTATCCATTTTTCCCAATATTTGTCCGAGGAGGATCTTGTCATGCTCCTTCCCCTTATCCCTATCCATCTCTGCCCTATAATGCCCCAGGCTGTTTTTCCTTCATTGGTCTCAGATGCCTTATAGGTTTTTGCCCCATATCACCCCAGGACATATTTCCTTCTTTGGCCTCATAGACCCTATAAATTTTTACCCCATATTACCCCAGGCCATATTTCCCTCTTTGGCCTACTGAGAGGTTTCCTTATGTCCTCTTCTGCTACCTCCAGGGCGTTTGCGATGAGTGGAATCCAAACCTTTGGTCCTGGGGGTAGCTTTTCCCGTCCCTGGCGTCTATATAGATAAAGTGACAGCAACAATATGGCTAGAAGGGTCAGGATAAGCTGTATTTTATTAACTCTAAATTCTAAACTATAATATTATTTCCTGTAATTTCGAAGGTATTCTATTTCTAAATAAATTATTTTGTATGATGAAGTTGGTAGCAAACCATTTCTACAAAAACTAAACTTAATATTCTAGATTAACACAAATTCTAAAAAACAATTAAACAATCCAAGACACACTAAATTCAAAAATTCATATTGTATAGTAATGATAATAATAATAACAACATGGTACAAGCTTTCAAGAGGCAAATGAAATAATCTCAAAATGTGTTACAGAGAAAAATTTCTAACTATAAGTAATTACATTTCTTTGACCTGGAAAACAAGAAGTCAAGATCTAAGTGTACGGCAGCAGTTCCTGACGAAGCCGTGAGGGCGTAGGGTATATATGGCGATTTCTATTCTGCGAGACGGCGGCCCTACCATAATAGTTCATGCCTTAGAAGCTCCAGCTTCACTTTAACCCTGGATCACACATGACCCTCATGCTGCAATCATACCTGGCTTGGTTAGATACAGCTCAATGTACACTCCGACCCTGACTAGCGTTTGTTTACGTCAATGTCTGTGAATTCGTAAATCATAGCTTGTACTGAGTATAGTTTTATTAGATACATCTGTTGTCTTATAATGAAGCTGACGTAGAGTCACAATATACAGTGAATCATAGCATCTACTTGTTTTTTCGATATATAGCTGTAGTACTGATGGTTTTGTTGTAAAATCAGTTAATACAAAACTTCTAACAATCACTTTCTTTCTTATGTAAATTTAAATTACAATTCCAAAAATCATACTTTTATTAAAATTATATGAATTCAAATTACAACTCCAAAAATCATACTTTCTAAAAATTCCTAAAACTACGTCGCAACAGTATGCCCCATTCCTCTATAATAAACTCATTTCCCTTTCTCACTCCATAATGGCATTCACCCCTCTCCAATTAGAAATAGGATTCAAATTTTATTGACTAAATAATAAGTTACACCTACCCTTCTAATATTCCATCTACGTGCATAAAGTTCCCACAACAAACTTGCTTAGTCTATATGCATAACGTTCCTACAACAAAGAGAAAGAGTCCATATGCATAAAGTTCTCATAACAAAATGGCATAACTGGCAACAGATATGTATTTGTCTATGAATATTTCACAGAATTTCTTCAGTTATATAAAAATTAGATTTTGGGGACCCATTGCCCTCATTTCACACCTGGCCAGCACAGCCATAAAACCGGAGCTGAAACTGGCATAGTATATATGCTCAACAAAATGTCAAAAGGTGTAAGGCAAGGGGAAATTTTATCTTCATTAGCGTTATCGTTATTCCTAATGACCTACACTCTTGTTTTGCTAGTAAATGGATGCAGAGGTTGCGCTGTACCGTCCAGACATACCGACTTAATAAATATATTAAATGTGATGTTGTTTTTATACGCTGATGACACTAAACTTGTGACATATAATCTTGCTGACAAGCAATATACGCTTGACATGTTTAGTAGATATTGCAGTTACTGGAAACTTACAAGCAGTACAGAGATTTCTATATTGACGTTGTAGATACGTAAGCCTTATATTTAAGAAGAACGGAAAGATATGTGCATTCCAGCTGAGATCAATGTAGATATCAAAAAGCTTTTGATTTTTGACTATAGACATGTCTAAGCCAGTTTGAGTTAGAAGTAAATCCATGTTAGTAAATAGGCGCTGACTTGTTCCGATTGTTATACATTTTGTTTTAGAAACATTAATATGCATTTTGTTTTGTTGATACTAAACTGATATATTGTGGAGGTCGGTTTGACTTTATCTTTAATGGAGTCAAGAGATTATTCAGATGACTGCAAAGTAGAGTCGCCAGCGAATAGTTCTGAATACATGCAAAGCGTCTATATGAGACTCATTGAGCAATGATTTTTTTCAAGAGAATTAAATTCAAACAGAAAAAAATACAAGGGAAGCCCTAAGCGGCTGCAGGTAATAGTCACTCTCCAAAAGTGTGTTGTAATTTCACAATGAGAATTCGTTCGCGATATGGATGTAACGTACCAAAGACTATGTAATAGAAGCTATTTGCATCGACCGGTTTTCCTGTCTAACAGCCGTAAACGGCTTTGATTTGATTACACACTTATTACACACTCCAACTAAGAGATCCTTTTCACAATCTCGTGTAAGAGTTGTCTCCCGTCCTAAGCGCATGTTGGAAAGTTGAGAACGAAGCTAAAAGCGCATATCGGAAAGTAAAGAACGAAGCTAAAGGTGTAAGCACGTTCTAATAGCAGTGTACCTTAAAAACGTGAGTAGATATTACTGACTGTTCTATAATGGGAGATTTTAGGTTTGGGTACTTTGAGGTGTTTCTTCGTTTGACTGGGGGTGAAAACTTAATCATAATCCTTCACAATGTCCTCAAGATTAGGAAATTTGATTTACATTAAAAACCGTATTATGCACTTAACTAATGTTATAATGGTATTATTTCAGGTCTTTAAAAATGTATACACGTTCATGGTAATTAATTAACAATAGTGGCGAACATTTTCTATCAATATCATGATGTGTATACCAGTTAAGACCGTCTCATTTGCCACATCGAATCAGGCAGTTCACGTGTGGGAAACAACAAACAATATCTTCTGACTTCACGAAAACTCGCCTTAATTGAATGGAATTAAACATGAACTCATCATCCATTTAATTCAATGAGCTTTTTCCGTTTACTTTTTTTTCGACACACTTATGTATATTCCACACTAACTGATGCATTCTTCCGTAATAAACTGACAGAAAATCTGTTTTTTGCAGCAATAACAACATGATTTTTTTTGGGGGGGGGTTAGTTAGTTGTTTGTTTGTTTGTTTTCTTTTCTTTTTGCCTTAGAATTCCCATGTCCTCGCTACTAATAGTTGAAATAGCTGATAAAAAGTGCATTGATAACATAATTTAGGTTATTATCTAATGTAATTAACGACCTTTAAAGGCCATTACAGGTATTTTAATATCCAACTGCTTTGCGCGTTTCTTTTGTCGCACTCATTTTAGTTCATGACCTCGGGAATGAGATCAAAAACATAAAATTATTTAGAATATAGATTGTATTTATCCTAAGATTTTCATTTTTGCCTTCAATTTCTCCCAAACTAGGACCATTAATGGCCAATAACTGAGTTAAGAAGGCTGTTTGGCTAAAATAGTCTATAGTTTTCCAAAGTACATTAACACGTGGCATACATCTGAAGCCTTGCGTTCGATCAGCGAGGTAATGCGACAATACACGTAACTTCTGATTATTGGTGAATGTAACATTCGTCTATTGTTGCGCTTTAGACGTAAAGATAATGTCAGAAAAGTAACCGAAGTGCTGCTTGGTAAGATTGAGCTATTCGAAAATGAACGAAGTTTGGTATATTTACTCTCAAAAGTTCAAATATCAAGTGACAACATGTTGACAGTTTTAACATCACACGCGCCTTGACTTTCACAGGTCGAGTTGACATTCATAGGACGAGTTGAATGCATACTGTTCCCGTTAACAAAGAAAAGAAACGTATCAAATCATTCAAACCCGCGTGAAATAAACTTTCTTTATCTATTTTTCATACTGTTTATATTAATGTATTCTAAGATACCGCATCAGATGCCTTTTAAATATAACTTTAAACAACGTAATACTGCTTTATTACATCCAATACCGTTAAAAAATAACGTTAAACGTAATACCGTTTAATGAAGTACCACTGCAACAGATACCGTGTAAAAAGAACTTTAAACGACATAATACTGCTTTATGTAGCATCAATGCTGATTTGATTCCTATGATCACGTCAGATGTTCTTTAGCCACGAAGCAAAACATTGAATAAAAACTAGCATATATAATTAAAACCACGTGGTCCTTATTAAAAGCACGCATATTTGATCTAACAAGAACTAGTCTATAGATAGGATTAATCTGGCAAGACTAAAAGACTTCGATGTAACTGACAAAAACCGTTGCTTGATACTACTATTTTTGTTATAGCCATCTAATTTTTTTTCCAAATTTTCATTACAATACCTTATTTCAAAATACAGACCTTGCGGAATTTGTGTTACTTTTTCCCGTCGAAATAAATTTGAAAATATTTCCTTATCATTATAAACGTTTCTAAAAGAGCTGATCATTTATATTTAATTATATGTCTCATATATGTATATCTTCTAAATCTATATTGTTTATTTCAGCTACAAATATCATTTTAACTGCATGAAAAGTATTTGTAATTAATTTAACATATTGTTCATCTCTTCACAAGAAATTATTGAATTTCCAGTATACTCTTCTCCTCTCAATATTGCCATTTTTAAGTTTTATAAAAAAAGAAATGCCCCAATGATCGGATATAAAACTCGGTACTGTGGTTGCTTCTGTTGTCATGTTAAACATATATTCAGACGTTAAAAATAAATCCAGTCTAGCTTGCTGTTTCAGAGTGTTCCTATGCCAAGTAAATTGATTTTTGACAATCATTGTTCAATTAAATGCAAGACGTTGTTTCTTGCATTAATATTGTTAACGTGAATAAAAAAATTTTTTCATCTTTTTCAGGGTACAACACCAAAAATTAAAATCTTCACAGATAATAGCAGAGACATTGAAGATTAGAGTTTATGACTTAAACTTTCATCAAATTGTGAACAATCATTGTTTGGTCAATACAATTTACTAGTGAGATTTGTCTCCCTTGATACGTAAATACGGCGTATCAAATAATTACCTGTTGTCTCCTTATTAACAGGATTCATTCAAAATTTTCATTAAAACAAGAATTGCTACTCCTCTACTGTTACTTCCATAGGTACTGAAAATGACTTATTGTCCCCATTCTGCCCTTCGTACTGTCATATATCGACTGAAAATTATTTTTGGTCCCCATTCTGCCTGTACATTAGATTTGAAAGGAGATGAAACTGACTTATTGTTCCCATTCCATCAGTACGTAAGATCATACAGGAACTGAAAATGATCATTGTCCCAATTCTGCCTGTACATAATATTCAAAATCTAAATTTATATGTATATCATGTAAACAAATAATATTATATCTTTTATCTCTAATATAGTGGAATTCGTATAGTCTATCTTTTGTATCTTTGAAATCCTGACAGTTTAGCAAGAAACTTTTTATAGTATTATCCATTATGAAATGATCAAAAAGCCTAACCAACGAAGAATCAGATTTGACCTTGAAAAATTGAAAGATCCAAAAGTCACAGAAGCCTTCCAAGCAATGATAAGTGGTAAATTTGCACCTTTGATAATCCTGGACAGCCAAGTCACTGACCTAGAGTCCTTAGCAACCACATTCAACGCAGATCTCGCTAGCACAGCTAGCGAGATCATTGGCAAATATCGTCTAACAAAGAAACCTTGGGTCACAACAGATGTCCGTGAACTATGCGACAAAAAAGAGAACTGAAAAAGGGAAAAATAGATCATGAAGAAGCTATATAATACGTAGAGTTATGTCCCTTTTCCAACCATGGTATCCGTTTTCATGTCAATATTATTTGAATAAGTATTAATTTAAAATTTAAGTTGCCTACAGAATTTAGGAGGGGTTGATATCTGAAGAATGTCACGTCTGATTAAATTTTGTGAAATCAGTTCTAGATTTGACATACCAAGATAGCAGTCCGACAGCAGTCTTTATAATATTTCTAGTAAAATGTGTACATCCGAAGTTACACAAATGAGGTCCCTGGAAAGAGCATGATTCTTTTTGTTGTTTCTTTTCCAATTTTAGTAAGGTGTATGAAAATGAAAAGTAGATGGACTGAAGAGGAGAGCATGATCTATCCATCATCCATGAGACCATACTTCACATCTAAGCATATGCCCCCAATATATGTCCCTCAAGACACAGTCAACAAACTGAAACGCGAGAGCACTGAGACCCAGATTAATGCTAACTCACAGAACCAAATCTGCTGTTACTGACAATGCAGGCAAATGAAACAATTATTTTACTCAGTTGTAAATAATAATGGTGGGATTTTGAGAAAATGATTATTTTATTATGAGAATCGGATTGTTTCTAATAATCAAATTATTTTTTGAAAGTAGGAAATAACTATCATGTTGTTATTAGTATTATTGGTTGTGTTTAGAAGGGGCTTTACTGGAATTCATAAATCATGCCGGTGCATATATGTGTCGTTATGTCGATTCATCGTAACTTGTTTTTCTCCGCAAATTTGCACAATTATAAAACGTTTGGCAATGTATTTTCCTGTTCTAAGATCGTACAGACATCATGCATATGCCAGAAAGTTCTAAAACCTTAATTAATTTCCCACCTACCTTCCCAATCTTATTCAGATTTATAATAATGGTCGCTTGCATCAGCTTAAAAGCATCTTACCTCAAGGCACTGATTATTGACTCCAAATGCTCGGTTTATGTGATTCAGTCTGGTAAAAATTAACTTGCACGTGAATAACTGTTGCAAGTTGCAAAGTCTATACCAAGCAAGAAGGGCAAATAGTCATCCAAGGAAAAATGAGAATGCATCTTGTTATAAGGAAGTGTAGATACTTAAGAGAGGTTATTTATCTATATGAAACATTCTGGATATCATAATTTTCAAACAACAGGCGACGTTACTAAGAACCCATGTTATGCCTGCCCCCCCCCCCCCATCTCGACTCACCTCCTCCACACACACATTTCCTTCTGTCTGTTTCTCATATGCATATACCTCCGTTTATCTTTGGTATGAATTAGGTGAGACGGGTGAATATACTGGTCTTTATTTCCTTTCGTACTCGTGTTTGCACTATATAATAACTTGTAATGTTCAACTCTTCCTGAGGTGGAAATAAACAACAGTAGCTTTGTTAGACATTTTGTATAGATCAAAAGTAGGAAATGCATTGAAAAAGGCTTTGCATGTGAGACTAAATATGTATTTGGAGGTTATGTAAATACATTCCGTTTTAACTGCTCTTGTCACCTGAAAATAGCTTTCATATTTCTTGAGAAGAAAACTCAGCCTAAAGTGTACTATGATATGTTATTTATTCGACTTCATGTCCAAGGTCAAATTTAGTCCTTTAAATTTGTTTTGCTGAGATAACGTATTGATATCCGTATAATTTATAGATATTCTCTCATTTTCTTTTTTTATTTTTTTTTTTTTGGATGCATAGTTTTATTAGGTACATTATATAAATATACAGACAAACAAACACACACGTACACTTATATACACATAGTCTTCAGAATAAATCTTGTTTTTAGTTTGCAGCTGAAAAAAGAATGACCGCAATTAGATAAACTCAGAGACAGTATAGGAGACTTGCACTTTAGTCTCAGACAAGAAACAATAAAGAATAAGTAAAAATTTTAATAAAAAAAATTAAAAATGCTTTAAGATTCATGTAGTTTCTAATATCAGATATACATTAAAAAAAAATAAATAAATAAATTACCTACAATGCAGAAATCGAGATAAATGGTACGTGTAGCAAAACAATGGTAAATGTAGCATTGCGATTTCCATTAGGAAAGAAAAAGAAACAAACTTCTGCACTTCCGTAGGATTCATCCCTATATTTACAAATTTGGCAGAAAATCCATATAATATGGAACGAATATAAATTTTACGTACTACAATACCATCATACATTGACTTGACAGACACCGATAAAAGTTCCTTGTCTGGTGACGTTTGAAATTTCAGATCTACATATATTTATGTTAAATACCAGATAGGACGTCTCACTTTATGTTTGGAATAATTATTGTTAGAAATTTTAGGCTCGGCAAAGCGATTCTCACATTCATAAATGTTTAAGTTGTAATTAGATTGGTGAATCCAAAGGTTAATAAAAAAAAATGACCAAGCATCTGTGACCCTCGTTTCTCCATAATGTTGGCGACAACAGCGGCCATGTGAACTCGATATATATTTCACTCTCTGAAGTAGTAATGTCGATTCAAGAATGGGTTAATGGGTTGATGTAAGAATACTATTTTTAAATTTGAGCCCATATGGCGGAGAAGTGCGTTCTCAATACTTAATTCAAAACTTAAATTTAAAGATTCGGAAGAAGAACAACCACAGCAACAAGAACAATCCATTATTTTCATACACCAGTGCGGCCTGATTTAAACTGTATGTGTGGTCAGCCTAATAAAACAATGCATTGTGTTAAATGATAAAATTACATGTTAACATGTAATATCGCAATAAAAATATACAAATTTATTTTAATTCATTTAGATTTATATGTCATATGTTTTATGTTTAAATTCAATACATACATACATTTATATTTAAACACTTTCGTTACCCTTATGAAATAAGTGATATTCATATTAATATATTTTACTATCCTTTATTGATATATAATATTTCTAGTGCATTACCAATGAATGTGTAAGTAGTATTATGAGGGGGAATTCTGATTCAATCGTAACTAACATTATTTTTGTTTCCAAAAACAACTCGCTGTTTTAATGACCACTACCGATTATGTATTTTATCGTTCAAAAGCAACAACACGATACGAAATTATTGGTTGTATGCGTCCTAGATCAGAATGCAGTATTACATTTTAGAATGTAAAGTTAAATACAAGAGGTTATAATCCTTACTACATAAATTCATAAATTATTATGCTTCACGCCGGTGTAACGAGCGTAGCTAGAGAGGAAGAGTCCTACAATACCTTCTAAGTTTGATTCTCCTAACAAATAATCTCGACAAACTCTAATGATACTACCTTACCAAATAAAGTATCAATTCCTATATATGGATGCAAGTTTTTTTCTCTATATCTGGTTCTATCTAATCCTATCTCCACATATAATTTCTACACTAATATGCCTATTGTTAATAATTTCCAAATTTGTAAACTTGTTCAACGTTTTTCCATGAGAGAATGTTAAAACATATACCAGCATAAGAAAAGGTATGCTCTACTGGCTGCACACCGGCCTTAATTATGCGATGTCTTTGCGTGCACCGTAATGTCTATGTAGTCATGGGTAAGTTGTCTGTTTTCATTAACTACTTGGTAGAAGAAATTTGTGGGACTTTGCATACAGTTCCATCTTGGCGTTAAGTGGACCCTAATGAAAATGGCGTTCCTCAGACATCCACTATGGCGGCATACTTGAAACGTATGTTGTTGCCGCACTACTCCTTCTAAATATATGGGCTTGAATCTGGTCATTGATAACAAAAAGGGTCTAAATCGTTTGCCAATCATGGCCATTATATCAGATACCTTGATGATTTTGTTAGCGTTCCTAATGCTGAACAAACTGTCCTTTGTGACTGAAGTTTTTAATAAAATGGTTGGACCAAAATAACGTTCAACACTGTTTGCTAAGGTTGCCATAATTAATATATTGCTTTCCCTAGTTCTCCGTAATGAATGATCATACTGACGTATTTTTCGGACGGGGGGTATATATATTTCCTTTACAGACTTATGGTATGTGCATGAGTCTATATAATAACGGTTACTGGCTGTTGTTCATCTATGTAGCTATTACGACCATCTGAAAATAATATCTTCATTTATGCCACTCTTCATGCACGCATAGCTCTCTCAACATGAGGTCTTTATATAAAGTCTGAAAACGATATCAAGTCAGTCGTATATCAAGTTGTCAACTATCTATCTCCATCATAGCCATCATGGAGAATATCTTAAAAATAAAATGTATGCATGTTCTTCAGAATAGATGATGATATTGACATGGACATTGCCAAGAGTTTTCCCTTGAGAATGTTTGTGATAGAGAGATAATTCAAGCTGAATGTACAGCCTATCTTACATCTAAACATATTTTTATCATTACCCCGTCTGAAAGATCGGTTGAAATGACATTGTATTCTAAATAGCTGTGTGGCAATATTCATGGCCTTGTCTTAACAGATCGTGTAATTTTTATTTTGTACCAGTTAATACAAATCATATCACCGATATGAGACTAATAATGAATGTTCTCTTATCAAGGACACGTACTTATGAGAGGATACGTTAGACAAAATGCAAACTGCCATAACTTACATCGTATGTCTATGACCATGCTTTACAACTTATAGCTCAATAATATTCTTGAACTGTAAAATTAGTTCGGAATTTTTGTGAATTTAAACGAGAACATATTTAAATTAAATTATTGTGATATATCAAAAGAATGCTACCACATCGCCACAATCCAGGCCACTGACACATTAGCATAGTCGAGACTACAAGCATATCAACACATTTAATATCGAAACTTATTTGGAACTTTACACATTTGGACATGTCATAGAGCTTTTAGGACTATTTGGGATTTAATCAACAATAATGTAAGTTCTTTTAAATTTCGCTTTGCATGCCAGGGAAATAAAATATTTTGTTGAATTTTACATAAAAAATGGTTTGTCTTTGCTCTTTTCTGTTATTTAGTTTAAGACCGTAACGAATATTAGAAGTCTTCGTAGACTTGTGCTGAGTTTGCCTGCTACGTTTTTAGATGACAATCAAAATTACAATTCAAGATAGCGTAGCATTTAAAATATCATTGTCTGGGTCCAATACGAGGCGAAAGTGCTAGACGTTTTACAGGTAGTTGTCGTCTCCTTCTATCAGTCTCAACCATTGCTCCGTGAGATCTCCAACAAAGAGTAACACGATTAGTGGTGGTCTCGAGAATGCAAGACTGTTTGACCGACACTTAGGAGATATTGATCATACTTCCAACTAGACACTCTGAAATGAATTAAGATATTTAATAAACGAAAATATTTCAACTATCAATACATACCTGCAATTTTAACTTTTAACTTATTTTGTGTATTCATATTAACTATAAATTGCCCCATTTCGTCTTCCGAAATATATTCATGGCGATTTATTTCTGAATACTAGTCTATCAAAAATATATTTATTTCCCTTTAGGTTCCTGCTGGCGTCAGTAATTTTGCACATTATAGCAAGTGCTATTGACAAAATATTTCATGCAAAGTACTTCTCAAAATCTAAATATTATTATTAAAGCTCTGCACGTCCCATGCCTGGCACTGTAATAATAAGCGTTTAAAATAAATAAACGAAAAAGTCTTTTAATATATTCACTGAAGGTTACTGTGAAAGTCTAGCTTTTCTGAGTTAAACGAGTTTATCAATTCAATGCACGATTTCCATCCTACCTCAAATAATTACAAATCTGCATTATTAATTTATTACTCCTGGTATCAAAGACGGAAACAAATGTTGTCTTTTTTAAAATCAATGTGTATTTCATTCTGCAGTATGGTTCAGGTAGCGTAGTGTCGTAGATCCTGGAATTTCCAGGACCATGAAGGACAGTAGATAATCCATATTTACTCTACAGTCAAATACATTAGAGGGTCAAACTGAGATTTTCATCTGAAATATGGAACAGAGTATGCGTGAACACGAACGCTTAATGACACTATGAATATCTTGAAATGCTATTTTTAACCACGGTGTACTATATATTACAAGATTAAATCAATTTGCATCCATTATCTTTTATAATAGCTCCGAACATAAACAATATAAACAATACAATTAAATCTTTGCGAACAGAATAAGCAGTGTACAATAAAGCAAATGTCAATGTCAATCGATTCGAATTGTTCGGCATATCATAGAATTCTCTCTTGAAACTCAAATGTTCACGTTATCTACAAACAGTCCAAATATTAATTTATACAAGAAAGAGAGTAATATTTATGTTTGGAGACCAAAGCTGTAGATAGTTTGAAAAATAGTTGACTGTGTGTATACTGTGAGAGATAAAGTGGATAACGCGAATAATTTTAATACACGACAAGGGCAGAATATACAAAAGCACAATAACAGTTAAGTATCACCCATAGAGTGCTACAAACTTGCATTATATCATGCTGGTTATATGGAAACCTTTAATTTAAAATCTATGATATATTCGCACAAGCATTATAACTATAATGCGATAATACACACACAAACATGCATATTTATATTTCACAGACGTCAGCATGGTAACTAAAATATTCGCATGCTCGTACCTGGTAACATTAAAAGGGTGCACATCAGGCACAAACGCTAATAATTACAATACTGAAATGAGGCGCCCTTGTCTTTTATTATGGGACTGGGTAAGGTGGGAGGGTAATATAGCGCGTAAACGTTACGTGCGATTGTGAGAATCTGTGTTGAGTTAAATTTTTGTTCCTCCTTTTGCTAAACATATGCATTCATATTATAATACGGTAGCGATATTGCACTTAGTCATTCAAGATTCAAAGGATTAAAGTTATAATGCACACGAAATGGAGATAGAGCAAATATGTTACCTTGAATAAAGTCAGACCGCATTGCTTGTAAATAAAGAAAGGAGCATAGAATGTAAAATAATTTCTTAAGTAGAAATTTGCCAAATCACATAAAGAGCAAAGAAGGACACCTCCGCAGTTATGTTTGTTATATTATCCAAAATTGTAAGTACCTTAAAATGTATAAATATATTCCATGTTTTATCATTGAATGTGTACGTACTTTAATTTATATGTGGTATAAATTGTAGTGCCCAAAGATTAGAATATGGAACAAACGAGACAACTGGCCGACGTTTAACTAGATGGCAATGATGCTTATATTAGCAGTCATTACATCTCAATATGCATAGCCCTCTTGAAAACAAGCAAAGAATAGGATATGTCAGTTTGTAAATCGTAATATTTCGTTTTACCCAAGAAGAGACACAAACAGAACTACCAAATGTATAACTAGTGAAACAGATTGAATTTCAACACACAAAAAAAGACTTTTGCAATGAGCTACATATTTAATCTTACCAAGATAATAACTCAAACACTCAAGTTGTTTTAGACGATCCAGTGGTTTACAAACTGGATCACATAAAGAAGGCGAAAATAGAGGGTATGTTTTATTATTTATAGTGTTTTAACAATGGTTGGTAGGTTTCAGAGTATGTTGCTGGAAACTGATCACTTGTCATATTTCCAATGAATTAAAGTCTGGAATTAATTCCCGATAAAATGACTAGAGTTCTTCATTTTACTTGATGATCTACTTTCTTTCTTATGTTAGTACAACGTATTTATGGTAATTTATTTTCAGACTCATCCTCAACTCTAAATAATTGAACTAAGATAATAGAATTGGCGGTAAAACAGAACCAGATTGATCAGATATCTTTCTCGACCATACATAGGTGACGTTCTCAATAAAACAGAAAATAAACTGTGCGAAACGTTGGCACTCGAAAATATTCCTTTCGGTAAAATTATAAGAACTCCGTACACGTCGCATGAATGTAGATTACGTTATGTATTAACATCAGCGAATACACTATTTATATATTATTGTATGTTTAATGAGTCTCTTTGTCATTGAAATAAGTCCTACATCGAGAACGTGTGCTGCGTAAAAGCAATGACCTAGACAACTACTTGACATTTCTCTTCTTTTGTCGTAAGCAATATAACCAGTGCACCAATATTCTTGTAATATGATACATGTTGATATCTGGTTTCTTTTAAAGAATGGAAAAGCGGTTAGCCAGATGTCAAACAGCAAAAAATATCACATTAGTTTTTAATTGTATTTAATTTCAGCTTTATAATACTGACTTGTTTACCGTAATCAAGCAAGTTATGAATCAGTCTTCAAGGTTGACTTGCACAAAAACTGCACATGTTTTTAATACAACCAATCTAGCAAGAAGCAAGACCGACATTATTATTGAGATGTCAAGAAAGAAAATATTCTAAATTTGTATTTCCTACTTTATCAAAGACTGTGTATTTTTTTTTTAAATTTATAATTAAATTATATATTTTATGGAAAAAGGTTAAGAGGGCAAAGATTATAGTCCAGCAGCAAAGTCTAAAACGGACCATACTTGGGAGCAAAGCAAACTGGCATTACAACAGATTATTATTTATTCACATTAACTGTCAGAGGCTCTGTATTTTTATCCTTGATGTTTCAGTTGCATACAAAATAAAATTACCGTACATATCAGTCACTGTTTTGAATATGGAAATAAGGGACTTCTTTGTATGGCTCCATTAGTACTTAAATATGACATGTTCAGACCAAGCTGTTTCGTCAAATTGAACAATACCATTTAATACAGAGACAACTAAAATAGTGTCATATTATCAATCTTTCTACAAATAAATAATATACGCGCAGGGGCGAAGCTACCGTATAGCAAGAGTATGAAAAACATAGGTCCCATGAATTATTTTATTTTACACTATAGGTTATGCACGGCCCATCGATAAGCGTAGGATAGGGGCCCGCATAGGAACCCAGACATCCTAGCCACGCCCCTGTATACGTGGAATATATAACGTTTGGTTAAGAAAACCTATGTATGTAAATGTATGCTACATAGAAAAACTGATTAAAGAAGTTTGTGGGGGTTTTTTTTAGTATTTAAGGAGATAAAAGAAATAAAAGAGAATATTCTTTGTTACCAGCTTTTTGGACTTATGTCATGTTATTGCAATATTATTTTCCTGATATTTATTATTACAGTAATAGTAAAGTGTGAGACCTCTTTAAATCAATGATGGCCTGCACAATAAAATCTCAAAGATTCTTTAACTGGTAGTTCCATGTCAATTGGAGGACTATGTTCTTAAATGGACAGGTCCAATAATGAAATACCTCTATTTGGCGTTAATACTTGTAAGGTCCCCATTTGCACAACTGTACTTTGCTCAGTATAAAAGCTCTCTTGACTTCGTTTACAACTTTAAGATCTACTGCTGTCTTCCCTCAGATTCCAAAATAGTTGCTAAGTTTGATGATGTCCCCTCTTCGAAGAGATGTAAACCAATATTTGAGAAAAATGCGTGCATCTGTTGTGCACAAATATTTGCTAAATCTACTGCTGTCTTGCCTGATGTGTCCAAATTGAGTATGCTGCTAATATAATGTTGAAGTTTCAACAGGTCATTCCAGCTAGTGAAATTACCTTTCGTTATTATAGAAACTGTACAGCCACTTTTTGTAGCGCTGCACAGGTGAAAAATACAGTACAAAAGAGTACACACCTAACCTACAGTTTTGGTAGTAGTGATGCTGCTTAGAATGGTGAGGAGGCTGTGCAAGTGGTTCTAGTACATACATACCTGGATCTCGTACATGTAAATCTGCATTTGATTGGAAAAGTAAGTGCTTTATTTCTGGAAAAATGTGCCACCAAAAATAACGGTCAACATGGTCAGTGGTGAAAAGTGCTATAATGGTGATTCTAGTTCACAGACCACGTATTCAAAAGTTCAGCAAGCTGCAAAAGAGAGTAATGCCATTCAAATGATTACACGTTTACGAGGTATTACCAAAGCAGAATTAGTGGCAGTGGTGGCAATGTACCACATACGGAAAAACGTACTTTCCATCCATCAACCCAAGAAATGTTCCAGCCGCTAATAAGGAACGTATGATTACAAAGACGGGTATCTGCCTGTGCTATTGCTCTCCATTAGGCGCTTACTAAACTAGAGTCGACAACGAATTCGTGGAGAGAAATTCTGTTGTCAGATTAGGTAGAGGGCCAGATCAAGTGTGCACGATTAAACTATGCATTTGCCGTTGAACATTGTCCAGTCTTTCCCACTGTTTAACACATGTTCCGCCGTTTGTTTTCATGTTTGTCAAACTCTTCAAATCGAAAATGTCGTTGATTCTTATTTAGACATGTAATAATTAAGTTGATTGTCCATCTGTTTAAGTCTCTTAGACCTTCGTCTTCTATTCCCTTTGCTCTTAATTCATGTCCCACATACGGTTCTAATCGGTTCACATTATTGTTTATTTCTTCATATCCTATATGCTTCATTTGTTGCAAAGTAAAATATATGTTAAAACTTATTTCTATGTCCTGAAGATTTTTATTTATTGTCCTTGGGAGAATCCCTCGAGGGAAAAATGTTTAATCCTATTAAGTTTCATTATTTCCTAGTCAGTACCCCCAAAATGAACACTACTGATTCATCGCAACAACAAGTCGGGAAAATCTGTACATTATTCAAATTTTAAATTGGAAATGCAAGGATTTATCAAACCGTGTGTTTCTTGAGGATATATTCCTAAAGTTAACAATGGGAATATTACATGATGTTATTACAATTCACTCAGAATTGTTATTTGTCTTAATACAATTCAATGTGTGGATAAATACTTCCAAATTATGATCTCTTATTTTGTACAGTGTGGGCTAAAGTATTAGCACTTAGCCTATCTAAATTGTCCAGATCGTTTTACCGAATGGTGAGAGGAAATCGCTTGTGTTGTTGCAAAAATACATACAACGCAACAAGCGTTCTAAATGATTGCCACTAATCTTTCTAACTCTTCTAATACGCTTGAGTGATAAGCTGAAAAAGAGAAATATTTATAAACAAGTTTTTGTTTGGGGGTTTTTGTTTTTTGGGGGGGTTAACAATGACTGACAGATGTGGCATAAAAATGAATTTAACATACGGTACCCATATTCATTCTTACACCAATTCAGTCGGGCATATAGACGCTTTGTTCACGTCCACAATTGGTCTTATTTGCATTATAAAATCGTTATATCCATTTTAAACCTTTCCCTGTGATTAATCCTTCTGTTGGTTGCCAATGTCATTTATTTCTTAAGAATAAACTACTGGAGATTAAGTATATCAAAATAATAACAATCTGTGTGAAGATGCAGCTTTTCATCATATTCCCCTACCGGATGCATTCTCGCGTATTCTTTGTTTGAAGGTATCATATTTTCAAGTGGTTTAGTTTCTATGATGATTTAGAATATAGATTTTTTGAAAAACGGGTGAGTAATCATAAACGAGAACACAACGACTCTTTCATTGAAAACAGATTCTACTTTCAATATTATGAATTTAACTGAATCACCAGATCTGTGTTCATAATGCTTTAACTCCTTTATGCATAATGGTTGCTTGTATTGCCCCTCAATGCAAATCATCTCAAGCAGGCGTTATGAAATTGCATTTATTTTCTTTGGTTGAATTCATTTTAAGGATACGAAGATGCCACGCTGTCTACATTCATGTGTCATGCGATACTGTGAGCAATGAAAGATGGTGATAAGGGTGTCATATGCCTGGGATTTATTTACCCCGAGAAGAAGATGAATAATATCGTATAAACCAGGCGGTTCATATTCACCTGTTTAACACAACAATGATAGTCGATATTAGGAACTTGTTACTCTGCAGAA
This sequence comes from Megalonaias nervosa, assembly GCA_016617855.1. NCBI lineage: Eukaryota > Metazoa > Mollusca > Bivalvia > Unionida > Unionidae > Megalonaias > Megalonaias nervosa. The sequence goes on along the minus strand of JAECUM010015709.1, from coordinate 36,583 downwards.
CCGTTTTCTTCTTTGAAAGAAGAATGTACACATTATGCCTGTTTTGTGGACGACAATCACAACAAATGTATGCGTTTTGCACATATCTCATGAAGCATCGTTTTCAAGTAGATTTTATTATTGAAAAGAGCGTACACAAATAGAAGCAAGGGGGAGGCAGATTGAAAAAAAATTACGGCCGAGTTTGTGAGGGAGCCCCTCATCATGGCCCCGTTTTGCAAAATGGGGGCTAAAGAAAATGTTTTAGCCAGGTAGATTTGACTCATTAAACTATCCAAAGGCCATTCCGAGGCTTGTATACAGGAGTACACTACCGAGAGGGTGGGGACAGACCAACAAAAGAGAATTGGCAAATTTATCTGATCTTAAAAGAAATAGCAAAAGGAAGTTCCCACTACCAGGTTGAATGACGTTGGACATCTCTTAAATCTTGGGTAATTGTTATATTTTTCATTTTCCATTGCAATTATTGGATCGCTAAGTGCGAATGTTTAGATATTCAGAGGATTTTTCTTTTTCCATTTTGGATCGCTAAGTGCGCTTTAAAATGAACGCCCTTTGGGCTCAGGAATGGTCCAGACAAGTTGCACCTGGTTAGTCTTTTACATGTTAACAATTACCCATTTAAGCATATCACGTCTTTTGTCGATGCGTCGCGGGTTCCTCCACTATAATAGCATCTGTCGCAAACGCTGACAGTATGTCTACCGCGTTTTCTTTCGTTGGAACAAACAGCTAAACCAACCGATCAAACAGCTAAATCAACCGAAAAAATTAGCAGAAAGAACTAAAAAACCAAACAAAAAGATTCTCTAAGAGCTTAGAAAAGAAATAGTTGCTGTTCAACCAAACTTACAGAAAGAAATACTGCAAGCAAGAGAGGGTATCGATCAAACTCGTGATGAAATTGCTGAAGTAAGGGATCTTCTTGAATCAAAACCTGTTAAAAAAACAAGCTGCCGAATTTACCAAAGAAGGTCATGAAATACTTCAAACGAACCCTATAGCGGATGCTGCAGCAGCATATCAAATTCGTCGTGAACTATTATATACAGGTACCTCTAATGTTCCAGAATCAAAGTGGGTTCCTTGTGTGTTTCGAGAATACTATGGTATAAATCGAATCACAGGGATATATAAGCTGTTATTTTAAGACTTTCAGAAACGAGCGAGGGAAGCTGCTAAAAGGCCATTGTTTGGAGATATATTATAGCCCAAAAGACCACGATGTGGACCGCCTCGTGTAGAGGAACAAGAACCACCTGACCTAGCAACATTGCCTCTCGCGATCTGCATCGTAAAATGCAAAGTGGTAACGTGATCGCTGAATCGCCGGTGATTCAGGGTAAACTTTGTCCCAATAACATCCCCGCTGATGTTGATTGACTAGAAATTCTGATTGGTGGAATACGATCCGGCAAAAGTCACATGAAATCATTATTGAAGCAGCTGCTTTATGTCAGTGTTCATTTACCGGTGGCGTCATGGACAGTAGCGTCTATCGGCCACTGATCGATTAAATTACCGACGATTACTAAAGTGAGTGATCAATTAGATCGGCGATAACAAAATAACATGATTATACACAATGCCCAACGTAGACCTGTAAGCGTCAGGGTGACATATTCACGATTACCGGTTGATAAAATGATCTACGGAGATGGACTCGGCGATGTTATTCAGGGTTTATTCAAAAGGATAGCCCCCAAAGCTATCCCGATTGCAAAACAATTAGGTATGAAAGCTATCGAAGTTGTTCGTGATAAGGCTATTGGCACTGTTGGTAATCGTGCTGATAAAGCATTCTCAGCGGTCAAAGACAGACTCGCACGATTAGTACGACGAAAACCACAGCCAGTAAAACTGCCCAGCACCAAAGTAAGCATTCCATTAAAACTGCCCAGCATCGAAGTGATGCCACCACGTGTCAACAAAAAAATAAATCAAGCTGAAATGAGCTGTTGAGAGAATTAGCTGGAGTGCCATCTCTGACAAAACAAGCCTCCGACGGGATAGAAAAAAACATAACCCCAAACCTAATAGAGAGAAGTGATCTGGCTTGATGGTAGTTTTAGACAAGAACGAATATAAATAAAAATGTTCAACCGTATAGCTGATCCAGCATTTGACATGGACGCACCGATTCTCAAAGATGAATCAGTGCGTGATTATCAGTATTATTCTTATGATGCACGTGCACCTGACGCACGTGGGCGAATCAAACTACAAGAGCAAAGATACAAGCAGATATTTCCTGTCCACCAAGGCATTCAATGAGAACGAAGGAAGACTTCTGAGAACAGATGATACAACATATGCAGCTGTAGTTCGGGTTTGGTTTTGTTAATAGTGGTGTTATGGCATTATTTAACAGTGCCACGTATATGATCGATGAAAAAAAACATGGAGTCATGTCTGGCAAATGTTGACATTGCCAGGACAATACTAGGTCTAGCAAGCTATTCAGATGATTATTCACGGAATGCCGGTCCATCAGTGATGTTCGCCAAGGACATTACTCACCATCCTAACGATAGGCAGCATCTCATGGTACAATAAACACAGGCTAACGCTGTTGATCCTCAGCTAGCTGAATTGATACCTCGATCCGCCGATGCTATTGTTACGCTACAGAGCACCAATCCAGAGTTCAACCAGGGATTTGCAGCACAACGATCAATGTTAAAGGGTAATAACAGAGAATTGCCATGTATGATTCCACTATCTCACATCTTTGGATTCTGCAGAAATGTCAGAATAGTTATTTTTGGTCCTAAACAAAGGAATGATATCATACAAAATATCTTTATACTCGCAAAACACTGGGTATAACAAACCCCAAAATTAGCCCACGGCCAAAAGATTGCATGCATGGAGTAACACAAAACACACCGTCACTAACACACTTGGCTCCCACTCACACTGGTCAATCAAGCAATCAGCATTATAGGTAGGCACCGACAACCATTCAGTTCCTTGGTCAATCAAGCAATCAGCGCCCACCAATTCGGTCAGCAACTCCCGATCACCTGCTACTCGACCAGCAACATTGTTCACTCAGCTCAGCGGCTGCTATGGTTCAGCTTTACAGCTGCTATGGTCAGCTTCAATGGTTAGCTCTACAGCTGGTACCACGTCGACCACGATCATCTGAAAATACATCTAACACCGTGTACTATGCATGACACGGACATATACGATAACACGTGATGGCGTTATATACGGTAAGCTATACAAATTACATTGTAGGCACAACATTACAAAGCAATAAACAGGTTCAGAAGTGAACCTAGCCGTGTCCAATAAGAATCCTATGGTACTAAACGTTTCTTAAAAATGCAACTTTATATTGCTAATATAAATCTCTTGCTAAGTCACAAACACGAATAGAAAATGTTTGCATTATACTACGTAAGCCGAAGCTACAAAGAAAATATACAAAAAAAAACGTGGTAGTAGAAATGTTATAACTTATAATATACATAAGAAATTAATAAATAACTCACATACCTCTACAGCTGAAGATGCCCAAGTCTTTAAGTAGACTGCTCACTGACAAGACGTTCCGTAATGTAAAGATTTTAGTCTTACGGTGAGGCATTTATGCACAGACGATGCGTCGTCTGTGCGCTGAAATTATTCGGTTCTTCCCATCGAAAGCACTTCGCATGTGCGGCATAGGATGAACCGAACTCACTGTTTCGAAATATGATACAATATATATAAATCACTCTCGGGTATCATTGAACACAAAAAAATGAAACCCGAGTACATGTATTTAATAAGTAAAGGGACTTATACCATTCCGTGACACTCTTGTGTGGCATGACGTTCCAGAGTATAGTGATCTGCTCGAGAAATGACCATATCTGGATAATAAATTTCTTCAAGGAGAAACAAATTACCACTGCGTTTGCGAAGGAGTACGAAAGAGCACGGCATATCCATTTTGAAATGTGAGTATCGATTCTTCACGTTTCCATAATTAATTTTGTACAACGACGTGATGAACACTGAGTATATTTGCCAATACTTTTTCTGCAAGTATCTTTGTTGTCTTGTGGTAGCCAAACTTGTTTTTGTTGTTTGTATGAAATTATCCCAGAGGTTACCGTTAACGACGTTTAAATCTTAGTCTAACATATATCGTAATAACTATATTGGAGCCCAATCACGCTAATTGTTTGCGCAGGTATCTGGTTTATTAAAATGTCTACCAAACCAGACTAGTATAACCGAATGAATACTCGCCGAAAACTCAAATGATTCAATCTACGCAAATCTAGTCAGATCGATATTTGGTAGTGGTCCGTTTATTGCAACTCGTGTTATTTTGTGTGTTGGGTGCCTGAATCGCTCGAAATAACGATGACACTCGCCAAGTCCAAGAAAAGCCGCCGGTTAAGCTGCTACGTTATCAACTGAAATCATGTCAGAGTAATTATATTTTGTGTTCCAAATACCAACATGACCAAATTCGACTCAAGATTGCGATACATCGAGAAATTCTTTTGAAGTTGGTCGCTATGAATTTTTTTGCGAATATAGGCACAACAATGGACGACGCCGTAAAACGGTTTTTGTGTAATTCATCGTTGTCTATGTTATATTTTACCAAAATATGTTTTATATATTGTTGGAGTGATTCATTCCGATAAATACCTCACGATGGTAACATAAACTGACCAAATCTTGATTCATCCGACTCAGAGTCATCTCCTTGAAATAACCAGGCTGATACAGGGTGATGCTTACTTAGGTTGTAGATTTCTTCGTAGATGTCACCGTGGTAAAATTGTATTAGTCTATCTTTTGGAAATTTTGCCACTGAGTCGGACTACGCATGGGAATTGTGATCATACAAAGTTACTGGAGTACCCTTTCCTACAATATTTACCAGAATTGTACAAAATCTCGTTTGTGATTGTTTTTATAAGTATTGGAAACTTTAATGTTTTTTTCTAAAACAACCACACCATCCATCTTAGCTCCGTTAGTTTTCCCATTGTCCTATTTTTGATTCTTGATTCTTTAAGTCCAATTCCACGTTTGGAGTTTACAAAATGCTCCATTATACGTTTAGTATTTTTATTTATTGTAACTACATTGTTATGTCCACGTGAGACCTGGACAGTGTCAAGTTTGTCACTAATAATCCAAGTTGAACCATCTTTGCTGATATGTTCGATAATAAATTTTATTCTGAATATATACCTGCTGTCAGCAACAAGATTGTTAATAATATTAGCCGCTTTTTTGTCATCCATTGTGGAATCAATAAATGTTCCATCACCATCTATCTTAAACGTTGAAAAATATGAGCAGCACCATCTTTGATAAATTCGTTCTTCGCCATTTTGATAAAATCATGCAACTGAGGTTCGAATAGGAGCTGTTTTTTATCTTTGATTAACCTGTCAAAGTCGAACTTGGTGATGTACTCTGGTTCTATCGCCGATAATCTTTTTCGTTCTCTTTCAAGAAAACTTGTCTCTGCTTTTCTTTGGTTCTATTGCGGATAATCTCTCTATTTTACTCGCTATTAATAACGATTTTATCTCATTCCGTAATTTTTCCAGTGCAATTTTCGAACTTGGGAAAGCTGTTTTTTCTCGGTTAGACGAAAATACTGTTCTTGCAATTGTTTTGAAGAGAAGAATTAGTCATTCTTATACATAAGAAAAGTATTTTCTTCAATTGGACTTTATCCAATAATATATTATGCATCAGGCAAAAAATAGTTGTCGATGGCTCATGATCGGATCAGCCATACCTTGTGGAAAAAACTCGTGGAGAATACCGTGGATATCACATGGCCAGTGTTCGCCGTGGCAACACTGGACCACAGCCATATCTGACGTGTGTGGTGGGGGTAAAGGGAAAGACCCAATTATGTGTTTCTTGAGGCGGACAAAAAAAGACGACTGCTTAAGTGCTTAAGTGATATGCTTCTGATGACATCAGAATAACAGACGATAAAGACTATCTCGAGAAGTATTCCTCTGCTGAAAATTATTATTATATTAGAAGAAGAAAAAAAATTGCATAAATTGAACAAATTGAGAAAGAGATTGATCTTGATGAATTTAAGAAACATCCGATATTTGTTAATTGCGAAGGGAGCAAAGCCTGAGTTGTAAGACATTGTCGTATTAAAAAACCTCTTGGAAATGTCAGCAATATGGGGTACGTACAAATTAGAATTGAGATCCCTGGCGATCAAAAAATAAAAATGTATCACGCTCATTGGTTTATTTATGAGTGTTTTAATGCAGTAATTAATAAAGGTTTTGCTGTTGCTCATATTAATTTATATAAAAAGACAGCCACCTTGAAAATTTACGAGCAATCACAACAGGTGAAAATAGAAGACGTGGAAAAGCTGGAAAACGTGGTAAAACTCAAAACCCACCGTGGCCAAAAAATTAATTAATCTTGACACATGTGAAATAATATAATTTATTTCGATATATTCTGCTGGAAAATATTTTGATATTCATCCAAATTCAGTACAGTTTGTTGTAAATTGTATAACTAATTCAGCTACATCAAAATTGTTTAATCAAAAAATAAAGTGTCATTATATCCAGTAACGTAACGTGTTTTTTCAGCAAAAGCGAATTGCGGTAATCCCAATTATGCTCACAGTTTAGCCATGCCCTGGTTCATGTGACTACGCTAAAATACCTATGCTATTCATCACACACAGGGATTTTCACATGCGGTGATGTGGTTGAATATCTATTCATAACTCGCTGAGATTTTACAAGGTAAAATCGATTGTTGTATATTAGTTAAAGAAATATTTACCTGTGATATTAAACATAAATTTTAAAATACTAGAATACTTGATAAATAAATTATACGATTTAAATACGTGTATGTGTTTAATGTCTGTCTGTCTGTTCAGTAAGCGTATGCTCATATAAATTATTTTATCGTATATTCTTAAGTGAGAACAGTGGCCGAAGTGATTACGGCGTACAGACAGTGAAAACGACTTCATGAGTTCGATTTTAAAAAAGCGTCGTAGACATATTGTCAACGTTTGCGACAGATACTATTATAGTGGGGGGGGGACCCGCGAAGCATCGAATAAAGACGAGATATACTTAAATGGGTAGTTGCAAACTTGTAAAAACCTAACTAGGTGCAACTTGCCTTGACCCTTCCTGAGCCCAAAGGGCGTTCATTTTAAAGTACCCGGGGTTCACCTGGGGGGAGGAGTGTGCTTGATTATAAATTAACAAACCCAAACACTCTTTCTTACTTAGCGATCCAACAATGGAACAATAAACATGGAAAACGAAAAATCCTCAGAATATTTAAACATTCGCTTTTAGCGATCCAACAATTGCAATGGAAAAAGAAATATAACAAATATGCCCCCCCCCCCACATACACACACACACACTCGGTAGCGTACTCATGTATACAAGTCTGGTCTTTGGATAGTTTAATAAGTCAACACTACTTGGCTAAAACAACATTTTTTAGCCCCCATTTTGCAAAACGGGGCCTTGATGAGGGGCTCCCCCAAAAAATCAGCGGTCATTTTTTTTTTCGGTCTGCCTTCCCCCCCCCCCCCTTTGCTGCTCAAATAATAGCCAAACTTTGAAAAAGAGCATACACAAGTTATAGCCAAAACGACTCCATTAAAATTAAATAAATATATATAAACAAAACGATAGAACGTAAATTATATTACGTATAACTTGCATGGCCACAATCAGTAAATATAATACGTTTGTTTTCAAAGATAGCAATATTAATGCGAACTATTGTGCAATGTCGCGAAATGTATTACCGTATGACACTACAATAAAATCTTTATGTGCCATTGTCATGCAACTGCCTTAATAATGAGGTTTATATATGCATATGTGTAAGTACTTACATATGTCCAGGATGCAATAAACGCAATCCTGTAATAGGTCGCGTCAATAGATACCAAATGTTACATTAAAGATTAAGGTGAATGCCAGATTTGTTTTGTCCACAACAATTAACATGAGCTTAAGATTTGTTGTTCAAAATCTTTATTTTATGACTTTGGACAGTTCTTTTTATTGATTTAATCACTAGAAAATGTATGAATATACCTCAGTTTTAAATCCAGTTGGTAACTGGATGAAAATGAATGGTGAAATTTAACACTATAGGATATTTTCCGAAAATCTTTGAATTTTTATGATATCCTTATAGTACTCTCAATGTCATGCCATATTTCCCTCACATGTCCATAACGTCATGTCATATTACTCTCACATGTCCATGACGTCATGTCATATTATCCTTTTATCACATAGTCGGTACATTTTGCCTATAGTTTTAATTCTTGCCCTGCGACAGGTAGTTTAAGCACTTGTTTGACTTGGAGAATAACCAAACCGCTCCTGTTCTGCACCTTTTGCTTTACACGGATAATTTCACTTTCTGCAGTATAATACAGCAAGTATTACCCTCGGTTTGAAGTTCAATGACGACTCCCATCATGTCATCTTACCCTAGGGTATTAGCATGACGTCTGTAACGGATAGACAATTGGTCATCCAATAAACATTACCTCAATATTATCCAGCATTTCCTCAAACGTGCAGACTGCTAAAACACTCGGGATTTTACCTGAAATAGAATTTTTTTGCAACATGAAATAATTGATTGTTGTTTACGTAGACTATCCAACATGTTTTCAGTATTATGACACAATTATTAGCCTTGTTGTTTTGCTAAAATGATGAATTGCCCACGCATGGCGTATGTCATATTACCCTGTGGCGGAAACCATGCGCCTCATTCAATGACTTTTCACTTTGCTGTACTCTGATTCAGTAGGTCCCCAGAAGGTGATTTTTCTAAAACATCACGGCAATTTAACGTGCGCACGTAAGTGTGATATTCATATTTCACAAGTCCGACTAACGGCTAAATCAGTGTTTTTGACGTCGCTCAGCTTCTTGATGCTTAGAGGCAATAGTGTCCGGGTATGCATCACACATCGTTGAACCTCATCGGAAATTTGCAAAGCATCATGGCCATATGAATTCGAATGATCATTCGCGTTTGAATTAATTTCCCTTTACTAAATTAAAAGGATTATGAAATTAATAAATATTTAAGGAAGTTTATTTTGATCTGTTTCTTGTTACAGGTAGATAGTTACGCTGGCAGAAATCAAGACAGATATCTAGTGAAAGGACAGGAAGACCTCAACTTGGGAGGGGATTTCCACATTAATTTAGTAAACGAATATTTGCTAAAATTATGACTATATTTCAAGGTCAGAATTAGATGGTGCATTCCAGTGATACTCGGTACACTAAAATTACCTTATGTTGGAGGAATTATACCGGGATAATTTATAACCAGATTTAAGTCTTTCGTAACTGAGCTACATTTCATTACATGGGTTCCAATAGCCACCTGGAATATGCTTTATATTACATCAACTCCCAGGTGTATAGCTTCAAACTACTAATTATACACCATTCTAATCAAAAAGAGTTTAAAGTATAGCCCTCGTTGCAACAATATGCAAATATCATTTTCAAAACCAAATTCTGTTGATGCAAATTTTGTCTTGATGCAGTACTAACATTAATATATTATCGATACAACTGAACATTTTATTGTAGTAATGCCACAATTACTGTTGAAACGACCAAATAATCCGCTGCAGTAATAATAAATGTCATCTCACCGGTATTTAAATATAGCTGCAACCATTACAACTGTAAATTTCATAGTTGCAACTGTTGAAATGTCGGATGCCACAAAATATTTAACGGTGCAACGATTATTAGGTAGCGTTACACTGTTTGGAATAATATTTTGATGCATCATGCTTTGGGAATGTTCGCTTTCTTCACATTCATGATTTGATATGGGTGCAGAAAATGTATCGTTCTTTTTTATCGAGTGTGAGAAGGAAAAACATTCTGCTACTGAGCAAAGAGAATGCCGTAAACTCTTAGGGTACTCTGACCGATATAACAAGGCCGACTTGGATAAAGTTTAAGTGATTCTTTGTCATATCTTACCAGTTTAAGGTGGTTTTATGGTTCAAAAGATGGTCTCGATTTAAACTCTCCAAACAGGTGATGAAACGTGGATTTAATTTTGTGTAAACTACTCAAGAAAAAATAATATATCTTGGATCACAGAAATCAAGCAAACACCACATATCGGCCTATTAACAGAGTTTTATATGCATTGTTTTCGATACATCACAACTATCGACCAGGTACATTTGGTTTGCTCTGCTAGGGTGACACATGTAGTTTTGCACCTCCAAAGAGTCGTCAAAAGTTGTGAAACATTTCCGAACCACCCGTTCGCTCACCGTCCGATGTATCAATCTACTCCTCGACATTACACGGGCTCATTCATCTGCCATCCTGATGGGCTTCTTGTTGTAGTATAGCATCGAAACTGTTACATCCATCATACAGCTCTAATTCAGCTGCAAATGATTTGTGTTGAATTTCGTTAACACAGATTCGCTGTGGGTTCGGCGATTTGAAACCCACCATACGGCTGGAAGCGCAGTTATCCTATGAATGAACATCATCCCAATAAGTCAATACAAAATGGCATTTAATAATTGGATAATCCGACTTAGAAAGTGTACAGAGGTATTTTGGGTGCACTTTAATTGTATGATCTGATGTAATAAAGAACTCTATTATTCATCTCATTAATATTCCGAACTTACTTTGTAATACTCGAATTACGTCAAATTCAAAATTAGAGTGACACAAAATCTGTTTGGAACAGAAACATACGGGATCTCAGTTATATGTGCATTGCATAAAATTACCTTATGTACTTGAATATGTCAATACATTTCTCTCTAGGCCAATGATATAACAAACTTCTTCATCAGAAAATATTATAGGTCTATTTTGATTTCAAAGGATGAAAAGAGCAATTCGTCCTAACAAAGGGTACTTGTGCCGTCCTAACCTTATATTCCCTCATGTCTGGGTCGATTCCACCTTGCAATCAATGGAAAGGATAAGTGTACGCATTAACAATCTATGTCATATATTTCTATTCGAAAATTACATCGTGCAAATGTTGTAACAATCAAGAATACATATAAATCATCAAATTTTGTTTTACAGTATCCGAATTCGAATATAAAGCCATCATGCTTTTGGGTGTGTTAAAAGTGTGTAAGAGATTATTGTGTACATTTAAGCACACATATAAGTTTGTGATATATTATGACGAAAGTTCAAATAATCACTGTTTACGTAGAGCACAATATTAAGTCATTACGTCAGTATTGTTCTTAGTCACTTTAAAAATGCATCATTCCAAACTGTACCTTTTTATTGCGCCGTAATATATTTAGCTGAATTAGAGATTATTTTCATTCTAGAAACCTGGACGTTAACAATACATACATAAATAACCACATTTTAATGAAAGTAACGAAGCGATATTTCTGTACATAATGTCAGCGGTGAAATTAGCCACAAGTTTGTAGTGGATATTACAATACTTAGTTTACAAAAATGACTCTGGAGACTCAGCCATTTTTTTTCGTCAGCTTCGATCTATTAGGATTTACCATCGTTGCAAAACACCGTGACGCACTGAGTATTTGTGACATGTGTGTATACAATGTTTACACACTTGTGTTGTATTCATAAGCTCTTGTAATACTTATTAAGCACGGTTGAATGTTTTATTAGCACACATTTTCTCTTACTGAGTCATCTTGAAATCAAAGTGCTATTTATCTTTTGAACAATTCAATCATTCTGACACAAAATCTCTTAAAATCAGACATCGATATTGTGGCTTACCCGGCAACTTAACTATTGATTCTTTAATTGGAAAATAGGGTTTCTGGCTCTTGATAATATACTGTGCAATAAATCTTACTCTTTAATGTATCCAAAGAGAATATATCAAGTAATGTCCGAGGTATGTCTATCATATTTGTTGAGTGAGTCAGCTGAATGTGATCAATCATCATCAATCTACAGCACGTATCCAGGCTTCGATTTATAACCTGGAGCAAATGAGATCACCATGGAAATTATAGCTCTTCTTTAAAGCTGGGTTTAGTTATCAATGCCACGCACGCATCCCTCCCCAAGAAGAGTTTTTTTTTTTTTTTTTTTTTTTTAAAGATCTTAACTAAGGTTTTCCAGGATATTACAGGTGATAAGAAGGCATAAGGATTTTCTATGACGAGTCAGGAAATTGTTTGCGAAGACAAACATTTTTGCAATTCACCTTCCATATTTGCTGCGAAACAAATAGCAAAAATATTTGTTTGCAATAAAATAAAAGTGGTCGTGAGAGATTTTAAAAATGACTAGCTAGACATGCAAATGATTTTTTTAAATTTGATCTATCGGTATGAATTGGCACACACAGATGCAATTAGCAGCTGTCTAGTGGATATTAAACTTCACTGAGATAGCGATAATTGCTGTTGAAATATCAGATGACTTGAGACAGATCTGCAAAGACAGTCACCCTCTTAGACACACAAAGGTTTTCGCATTTCACTAGTTGCTGCATGTCAATACTTATGTTTTGGAAATAGTAAGTTCCATTGAATCAAGTGGTGTAAATTGAAAACAAATGTCAGGAAGTTGCTACCTTGCAATGTTGTTTTCCCAAATGCTCGGCCACATAGATGGTTACCGACTTTAGTATTAATACTTTATTTTGTCTCATCTCCAGGTCTTGCAGCATTTTGCTCTCCTTTTTTGTCATAACAAACTAAACTCTTACAAATTTGTATCAAAATATAATAACATAAGTTATATTTAAATCTCTCCGTTATTCTCAAACATAACAAAAACAAAACCAAATCATATCCTTTATAATAACAAGGTACAAATATTACTTTTGGGATTTCTTACGATTTCATTGCAGTTGATATCAATGACAATGATTAGAAACGAGCATGGATTTTAAGTTACATTTACAAATGTATTGTCACCCAAATAGAAGTGCTAAACGTGCCTAAATCAAAATCTTCAGTTTGGAATCAACTTCTGTCCCCAATCTCCGAATGATTGGCATTGACCAATTTAAACAATACATCGTGCAGTACAAATATTTAAGTAATCCAAAAGATATATGAAACAGCCAGCTACTATTTGTTCAGTACGATTATGTCATTTAGTCGACAGGGTTAATCGGTTGAAATGTTAGCATGTATAAGTGAGTCATCTGCTGTTTTTAAATATAACATGCTATTAGAGACATCTGCCTGAGTCATTGGAAAGTATCCGAGATTACAAATTAACTGCTTCTCATGACCTTAAGAAAATATGTTAATCACACAGTGTGGCATATCACATGAGACCGGTATAGCATACACTATAAAGACCTTTTCATTTATATAATATGTATACAACTCAGGTAATTATGTCATATGTGATAAATCATCACTACCCTAACATGCGTCCTGTCACCTGTGGTTTCGATTGCTTTTTCAAAAGGTTTTCAAAGCTCGTACTTAATTTGAGGAAAAGTAAAATCTCGGAATAAAGAAGGCTTGCTTATATAAATTCTTTTTTGTCATCAATTTGATTGTACATAAACTCTTTTCCGAATTGTCATCAATTTGGCTGTGTTACTCATGTATCTTCGTGGCTCTTTTAAGTGCTACTATGTTCAGTACAGAAAAATTTTGTTTACTTGTTCCAGTTCTTTTTTAAATTAATGTCAGCGAAATATTCACATATCTGAATGTGAAAACGTTTCTCAACAAAATGTATAGTATATGTGTCAGTATCTTTTACTGCATCAGGAATATATGTAACAGTGGTTATACAAGTTAAAGTCAGCGTAAATTTGTTTATCTAAAGCTACAGCTGCTTTCTTCCTATGCTTTATCCTGGGTGTGTATACACACATGCACACACACTCACACACATTTAAAATGTAAAATCACTACGTAATCTTCACAATATTACCCCTATCATGTACTTTAACATACAGGCATGATTCGAAAATATAGAATATTCTTCTGTGTCCATGCTGATGTTTAATATAATACGGATCCTCGTAATTAAAGTTTTCTTTTAATAACGGCAAGCTTTACATAAGTAACATATTCGTGTAAAATAATTCTAGCAGGTAAAGAATCTACAGTGTTTTGCTGTATTGCTATCATATAGGAAAATGTATACATTGTTTGTTTCAGAAATCCACAAAATGTGTCCGATAGCGCAGATCTATATCAGCAATTTAGAACTGTATTTGGTTATGTATACTGCCTTATTAGTGCCGGGAGCGTCCATATATTTCTAACTATGTGTGGAAACACTAATAGTCAATACTTCCATCAATGTCATCATTAGCAGTCAAACCTTCCTTTACTTTGCTCATGTAGATTAGAAGGTTATAGAAGCCAACTGGAATTTAAAATGATTTTCCTTTATTTTTTTCGTTGATGAAACAGGATACGTTCTAGTTTTCTTCAATGGAAATTTTGTAATAATTGGCAAACAAAATGTATTCTTTCTACTGAAAGGTATATATTAATATTTACGTTATCATTTGGATTTCCGTACCAGATGCTTCTTTCGGAATATACTTTAAAACGATTTATACACTCGCGAGTTAAATATTCTGCTGTCAATGTGTATCGGTTTGGTATGTTTTAATTTGCTTGATGCTAACTTACATCACTCATACTTCATTTCATATGTTGATGTTGTAATAAATTACCTGTTTCTGTTTCCTGTAAGCTTCTCTAAAAGTTATGACTGTTTTGTCCTCTTTCTAAAAGGAATATACTTAGGAAATTAATACCTTGCTTTCCTGTGTTTTCCAATTTCTTAGTTTTGCAATATTTATTATCCGTATTTTTACTGTATGTACTGTACTGGTAAATTATCATTTGACCTTCTTCAATCGTATTTATCACAGAAGTTGCTATCTCGATGCATTGTAAATCTTTATATTAACCTTCCTTGAAACCCTCAGCTAAAAAACCCCAGCCTAGTTGCTGTAAGCCCACCAAAATATCAAAGATATGAAAAACCTGTTGCTCTTCCTGCCAGTTTTAACCCAGTTGAAATACCCGTACCAAATGAAGAAGGC
This sequence comes from Megalonaias nervosa, assembly GCA_016617855.1. Classification (NCBI taxonomy): domain Eukaryota; kingdom Metazoa; phylum Mollusca; class Bivalvia; order Unionida; family Unionidae; genus Megalonaias; species Megalonaias nervosa. The sequence goes on along the minus strand of JAECUM010015709.1, from coordinate 21,499 downwards.
AGCATGATAACGTCTACCATGTTCCACAATATCACAAAACGTATAGGAAGTTTTAAGTTAGTGATCTTTTCTTTCTCAACTTATCATTTACCCATCTTTTGCAACCCAGAAACAATACGTCACTAGATACATGGATACAAAACCCAACAACCTCCTGCCTACAACACAACCATCACCCTCCTGTAACAAACTTGCAACGTCTTCAGCATTTGTTCATACAGTGTGTTTATTAGTGCTTGCATCATTGTTATAATATCAGCTAATTATGGGCCAAGAAAAGTTCCCTAAGGTCAGTCGTGCAAATGTTACAAAGTCAGAGTATATGGGTACATAATAAAAACAAAAACAAACGTTGTGTTTGATGCTGGCCACTTTCGTGACTCTGTATTGAACATAAATGATAATAGTCAACCAAAACTTTGCTATGTATTTACAGCATAACATGTATTTACAGTATAACTATTTGGATAAAGTCTATAGAGTAAACGTGCTAAGAAATTGAACAATGAGACATAGCGTATAATATAGAAATTTTTTGAGGCTGCAACCGCCATAAACAGAATACAGCAAATAGAGCTTGCTGCATTTCTGGCAGCCCCTTAAACTCCACATGGAAACCCTTTCAAAAACCTAAAGCAGGTAGTCCTTTGTGGCAGGATCGAAATCGAGGAGCTAATATTGCAAGCGGTCAACTCTGACCTGGGTAGGCAAAGGATCAGCACTATTTGCCGACAAGATTCTTGTTCGGGTTAGTGTTTGGATCGTTGAAAACGAAAAGGCTGGTTGTTAGGTCGCTGCGGTTGCTGGATGTATTGTGGAAGTACCTTAAAGGGCTGGGAAATTGGTTTGGGACAGCGAATGAATGATTGTCCCCCTAAACAATTGAAACACTTGTGCTGAAAATTGCATGAAAATCCCGATGCACAGCGACCGCTTTTGTGGTAACTAAAATAAACACCCTTCGGATACTTTATGTTTGTAATTTGTGAGGGATTGTTTTGTGGGTAGTTGTTATCACCCGACTCTAGCACAGCCTTCATGTAGAGTTTTAGATGCGTTTTAATCCATTTTGCTTTCCCCTTTGCAACCAATTGTCTAAAGTTGTCATCATAGTACCTCCAATCAGCGCATCTCTCAAGTTTAAGGACAGTTTTCATGTGTTGGGGAAGATAGATATTAACCAGGGGATATTTTTCACATAGGACACTAGTGAACCTGCTCCAAGCGAGAATCCATTGTCCTATTGTGAGTTGAACGTTCCTAATTGTTGGCACAATGCTAACTTCAGGACCAGTACTGCACGTATCTAACTGAAATTTGAAACCCACATCCTGCGAGTTATTCAGGAGGGTAGAAAAATCAATGCATGAGCCCGCCCACATATTTGCCGTAACTTTATCAGGGATCAGAGTGGATGGTGTGACCGACAAGCTTACAAATTGTGATTGTGAAAGCCCCACCCACCCCCACCCCAGCCCCCGAGGAACAAACTATTTGGACAACGTTATCTGTATCCACAATTGTACCTGTAACTAAAGCCGTGGTTTCCACAATGGCGGGGGAGACCATGGATGCTGCTGGTGTGTTGTCTGTTGCTACGGAAGGTTCAAGTTGAAACCCGGTCTGTGAACAATTTTCCGTGGACGGACTGAGCATAGCTACCAGCTGATCAAATTTATTATGGATCTCCTGTGTCATTTGGGTGGTGAGCCTGCCGGAGACCTCTTGGGTTATAATATTAAGAAGATGGGGGTCCATCCAAGCCCCTTCGCTGGATGTTCCCGGATGAGGGTTGGCGGCAGTTGGTGTTGACAATGGTGCCTTCTTTCTGAGCCTCTTCACCGCCTCTTGGATTTTGGACCTTGATGGTCTAGCTGTCTTCACTGCAATTTGAGACGCCGCCGCAGCTTTCTTTGTAGGGGGATTTTTCTGTAAGGAATGCCATACAACTTTAATAATTACATCAATGTCAGTGTATTACTACGTAGCAATCGTAGCAAATGCATAACCCTTATTATAATATTATGAACATCACTGTTCACTATAGTGAGATGAGGCATGAACTCGGTAATAGTAAGGAAGAAAATGAAAATAGAGACAATATTTGACCGTTATGAAAATTATGGGTCATTGTTTTGAGGTGCGGAATTCAGCATAAGACCAGTACAACCGACAATTACAACAGGTTAGTGGGCCTAAACGATTTGGGCAACACATGGCCCATTGACACGGCGCGAAGTGATGGAAGCAGAAAGCATAAATGACTAAGCAAGTGTCAAGTAGTGAGGAGTAGAACCCAAGTACGCCAAACATGAAACTCGATGCAAACGTAAAATGTACGGAACCAACTGGTAAACACACAGGCCAGTAATACGGAATCAACTGATAATCATAAAATCCAGTGGTGCAGAACCAACTGGTAAACACACATGCCAGTGATACGGAATCAACTGATCATCATAAAAACCACTGGTAAGGAACCAACTGGTAAACACGCAGGGCAGTGATACGGAATCAACTGGTAATCATAATGTCCAGTGGTACGGAAATAACTGGTAAACACAAAGTCCTATACACGGAACAAAGCAGGGAATGCACAGTCTAGTGCTACGGAAACAACTGGTAAACACACAGGCCAATGACACAGAATCAACTGGTGATCATAATATCCAGTGGTATGGAAATAACTGGTAAACACAAAGTCCTATACACGGAACAAAGCAGGAAATGCACAGTCTAGTGGTACGGAACCGACTGGTAAAAACACAGGCCAATGATACGGAATCAACTGGTAATCATAAAATACAGTGGTATGGAACCAACTGGTAAACACAGAGTCCAGGAGCACGGAACAAAGTAGGAGATGCATGCCAGTGATACGGAATAAACAGGTAATCATAAATTCCATTGATAAGCAACCAACTGGGAAACAGAAGGTTAACATAAAATCCAATGGTACGGAACCAGCTGTCTAACACACAACCCAGTGTTACGGAACCAGCTGGAAAACACAAGCTAGTGATACGGAACCAATTGAAAGAAAGCAACCATGGAGTCGCTTGCAAGTCCTGTTGGAAAGTATTTTAACAGTGTAACATGGACAAAAGACTGACAAAGCACTTTTAGGCAAGTATGTTGATGAAATGAATTTATGCAAGAGACGATTTGAAGTATATCTGCAAGCTTAATGATTCTCTGGTTTAATTTTGCGTACGAGAGATCAAAACTGATAATTGTGTCGACTACCTTGCCCCCATGCATATAAATTCTAGAATAGCGCCGAATACTGAAATCGGGGCGCAAACGATCGTCTATTTCTGATTTCAAAATAACGCTGCAATCTTTTACAGATGGAATGACCCAGTGCGAGTGTGATGAAATGTATAACAAAAGAAAGGTTAGCAGAATTGATGAAAGGGAAACAAGTTAATGTAAGTAATTACTTACCTTTCAGGACGATTCATCTGGGTCAAAATTCCAGGAAACGAGGAATATCTAACAGCGTGAACCGCTAACAACGAAGAAAAAATTTCTACAGAAAAAGAAAACACGTCCGCACCCCAGAAGGAAATTGGCTCAACTCACGCCAAAGTCCTTAGCAGAGAGAATTCCTCCGCACCCAGCCGGTGCGAAATCATTGCGTTTGGCTAGGCCGAACACGTGATTAAAAACTTTAAATATATTGGCCCTTGACAGCGCGTTACTCGACGAGACTGGCGAGAAATTGTAGACCCAATCACACCTCCCATAAATGTCCTTACGCGAGCGTTGTTGTTGTGTTGTGGGGCTTAACGCCATTTTTCAGCACACGATAGGCTATACATGGCGGCCAGTATTAATGGTGGAGAAAGAAACCGGGAAATCCCCGGAAAGAACCACCGACCCACGAGACGCTACTGGCAAGCTTTCTCACATATCCACATTCGCCGAATCCGAGACTCGAAACCAAGCAGACAGAGGTGAGATGACAGTGATCCGTAACGGAGAGCGCTTTAGACCACTCGGGCAGTTGGGACCCCTTACGCGAGCGTAAATCGTTATATATATATATATATATATATATATATATATATATATATATATATATGTGTGTGTGTGTGTGTGTGTGTGTGTGTGTGTGTGTGTGTGTGTGTGCCATCATGGACAAGGACTCCCATGCATTCGAAGGGGTGTGCACAGATGAGAATACCTTATGTGTGATGTGTTGAAAACCCAGGTGTTGCCCTACAAAGTAAACCATAAGGATCTCTCGCACTTTCTGAATTATGCCATGTAATTGTGATGTTGTTAGATGATAAATTTTGGATAGTATAGTGTTTAGAAGTCCTATACGCAGATTTGTTAGAAAAACACCCAAACATGTCATTGGAGATCTATCACTTAAATTACATAGTGTATTCAAGAAAGAGGATGCTTCCAGGAATGTATCTTTTTTCAAGCCAGTAAGGTAGTACTAGCCACCATCATATATGGGAGAAGGAACATCAAAGTTAAGATATGATCTTGTTTTGATCAGCTCAAGCACATTTTGTAAAATTGAGGTAATATCTATTATTGACAAGTGATTAAACACTTTTGTTGCATTGATATAATTTAGGGTTTCATTAGTGAAGTAGAAGCTTTCCAAAAGGATTTTGTAATGTATCCATATGAATTTATAAAACTAGGACACAATACAAAAGACTTTGTTATAGTTCAGACTGAGATATTAACAAGATGATCTCGATGCCCATGTGGTCCTTTATATACTGTACAACATCTGTGAAATCTAGGTGTTGATGGAATTTGAATAATTCCTGTGTGCTTTCGTTAAGCTCTTGTAAGTATTGTTCATCTAGCTTCTGGTTTTGCCATTCTGAAGCACCAGGAACATTAATATGCTTTAGGCGTTTCAGTTGTTTAGAAACAAATTGAATATTTTGATTTTAGACCACTCAACAAATTGTCATATCTGACATAAGGTCAAATTATTCATTTGTGGTTAATTTTGGTACTTTCGCAAGTATTCCCTTTGGCAGTCATATTCATTTTATAATACAAAAACAAAGAAAAAATGTTTTGTAGTGGTTTTGATCCTGGTGCGACAGTATAGCACATCAAAGCTGTACCATTTGAGCTATGAAAGCCAAAACTCACCAATTTGCATATCATGCAGATGACATATTTCTTCCAAGCAGAATTATACACTGCAGTTGATCCTTTGTATTTTGCTCAGTTCATGCTCTAGTTTAAAAGAATTAATATTGTTACAATATGAATGAAGACCAAGATAATAACATTTAATGAAAATATACGCTGGCTGTAACGGTTATGTTGTCATAGGAAATACGCAATCAGCGGAAATTCCTTCCTCGAGTACGCCTGCACTCAGATCTTATTTAGAGCTTCTTGTTGCTCATACGGAGATTTTTTTCCTGTTCCCACATCGGCCCATGTTCAAAGGTCATATTTTGGTATGAGAAAGAAATTTTAAATCATATTCAATGCAGCATAGTATGTCTTGTATATCGAATAATACAATGGGACGATTAGTCATGACCTCTGCAAACATTTTTCCCACTACAAACGGGGAAAGGAAATAGATTTAACTCAGTATGGTCCTTTACGCTCGTGTCCTTTATAGAGAACACGGCAAACTTCGAATGCTCATCGTAACCTCAGCATTATCGATATGTTCGCAGTTCCTCACCAACGACATATGGACCCGGTGACGTTTGGTTTCCTGATGAAAGAACACATGGAAGGCGTCAGTTATGTATACGACACACTAAGTTTCGTGCTACGATGATGAGTTCTAAATCACTTTCCTTGAATCACTTTTGAGTCCTACACAAAATCTATGTCAACTTGATGTAACCAGAACTTTATATAACTTTCTCTACAGCAATTACCGCAGGTGAATCATTCAACACATAAATTGGTCGTGTATTAAATTTGACCTAATATCCGGTCACAACCTTTTTGTGGTCTTCCCGCAAATAACTCTTATATGCTATTTTAGATTATCACACCGGAGAAGAATTTGAACGTCCTATTGGCGGGTATTACATGGACTCAATCAATGAAAAAATTCAGCGGAGATTTGTGTTGCTAGCCAGTGAAGACTACAATTTGTATACGTGAGCTTTCACTCACACGCAGCTCTGTCATATAGATTAAATTGCACTGTCATCAATGAAACCAATTCTCGTTAGGACCGAAAACAATAATAAAATTCCCGAAGAAAAATGAATTTTGCTCACAGATCAATAGGGTCTGGATACTATATCGCGCTTGTCATTGTCAGAATTACCTCAGCGATTCAAATCAATTTAACCTGTAATGCTATCAGTGGCAGTTGCGAAAGCAGAGTTTCCACAAGCGCAGTATTCCAAGGGTTATATAATGTTTACTGTTTCACCAAATGTGGAATTAGGTGATTTGGGATCGATTACTCATACAGCACTTTTATATCGTCTATGCTACTAACCCGGTTGACGCAACTTCATTTTACAATTAAGAACCAGCACGAGCACGTGTTAGATCTCCGCGAGATGACTTTGACAATACAACTGTTCATTAGTGATAAACCTGATATATAATAAAATGACAATCGTACGATGACGAGTGATATCAGTGCGTGTTACCAACGCAGTAAGACTCATTTACATGTCATTTTAAGAACATGGTCATGGTGCTGTCGCTGTCTTGACTTCGCGCTCTGCAATGATCGCTAAACAAGTTGTAATGCAATCTGTTCATAGTATCAACACAGTTGCAGCGAAACGGCTGAAAACTCTAGGATTCCAAGGAGTTCAATAGATTCAAGATCACCTATGACAATTAGTGACTCGGCACCGTGAGTAGAACCAAAGGCGATTACACTTCCACAAACTGCAATAAAGTCAGTACAATCATCAAAGAAGCTGCTCAATAGTGTATCGCCGAAGGAGCAATTGCAAAATCTAGCAACGAAAAGCGGATTATTGTTGTGCACTGGGCCTGAACACAAGCAGCGTGTGATGTATATGTAATTAAATTACTTGTTTGTTAGTTTTAATTTTTTTATTATTATTTTATTCCATTACATGCTATTGTAATGACAATTTTGTCTACTGGATTTGCTTTCTTTTTAAAAAAAAAAAAATTCAATTCAGTTCTGTTGCGTGATAAACAAGAAAGTAGTTGAAACATTGTATATTTTGGAGACTTAGATTCAGAACCAGTGACAAGTTTTGGTGTAAACAACTTTTTTTTTTTATTCATTAGAAGAGTAAAATTCATTTAGTGGAATCAACGCCATTTCTGGAGTACGTGACAAATAACATTTGTTTATTGTTACAAATGTTTGGTTTTACCAGTGGGATAAAATTTTGACCCATATCCGGGAATCTGTTTTGCGTTTTAGTCAGGCTTATAACTTATGCTATCATAGTGAAATAGTCAGTTGGCTTTTAAACCTTTGAAGCTGAAAGGTGTTTTGCTGTGACCAGTTTGAGGTTGTTGTTTTTTTTGGAATTAGTAATTTATTTTCCCTGCAAAATACTAGTGCTCATCAGAATTCTTGGACAAAGGCATTTATCAAAATCTTTTCAGGAATTCCAAACTGGAATATTAATTTTTGTGATTCAACAAGGAACTGTTGACACGGCAACACTTTAAAGGTTACGACTTACGTCATCGCCTTCCATCTTGGAATTTCATCGGGATTCGAACTGTGATTCACTTAGGACTTTTATTTGACTGGACTTTTATTTTTTTAATTCTTGAATTAGTTTTGGATTTGATTCGTAAACCGTAAGTCCTTTTTCTCAATTTTACCTTGTTTTCTAGGGAAATAAATTATTTTGTTAAATTTTACAAAGCTTATTGGCTTCACTCTTTTCTTGTTACTTTTGTCCGAGTCTAGACACATAACAAGTGAAAAAAATAGTATTAGACGAACCAATGAATTTATTAAAAAAATAATGACAACATTTGAGGGACTATCTGATCCATCGTTTGGCATGACGCGCCCTTGAAGATAATATTTTTTGTATCATAGAGGTTGAATAGACTTTTAAGTGCACCATACGTCTCAGTATTTCCGCTTGATGAATCCTTCTTGAAAACTTGTACAACACGACGATACTGATTACGCCGCTGATGCCCATGTTGGAATTTTCAACAACGGCATTGTGGAATTGTTAAACAGCACACATTATTTTATCAATGGAAAAGAAATCGAAGAATGTTTGAGGAAAGATAATATAGTCAGGGCGATTCTCTGACTCACCAAAGACAGTGCAATATGGCTTTGTGGTTGTTGTTAAACGTGGTATTATGGATGGCTGTCATAAACCCTTCGATAGCTGCAGTGAAACATTTGTTAGCGTTTATGAGCCCTAGAGGCGCATCACCGATATCATTCCCAGCGCTTACCATAGCATTGTATGAAGGGAATGTTTAATAGTTATGGTAAGTAACTATGCAACAAGGTCTCAACGCATAAAAATATGTGTTCGTAGCGTTTCAAAGTATAACTAGGACTCGGGAGGGGGGGGGGACAGAATTCAAATGATCTCTGACAAGCTAGGAGTGTTTGGACGTTGTTATCAGGAACTTTCCTAAGAAATATTCCTGGACTTTGTCAGTAATCATGTCGCACATGTACCGGACTCAAAACGTTGACAGATGTTTGCAGATTTCCCAGCATGAAATTGCTACCTTGTACTCAGTGTATTACTTTTTGCTGGAACGCCTAGACCTGTAAGTCGTCGATCTGCAATTTCGCGCACCTGTACTATTGTCCATTCCCCCTCTCCAAACGTTTGACGAAAATGCTTTGTTTTGGTTAGCAGCTGCGTCTCCAATGATTGTAAAAGCGACTGCGTTAGGAGCTCTCTGAACTTCATGCCAAATATCATTGAAAACGACAATTGAAGGCCGTATAGCTTATAGCAAACTAATGAAAACGTAAAAGGTCTCCACGTACCTAGGACAACTCGCAGAATAGCCACAGGCTAAGGTTTTCGACTACCTGGTATAACTCGCAAAAAGCTACGAGTCTGCTAAACAATCATGATTTACTCACGATGGCAACGTCAGGCAAAGCATCTCAGTGATATCTTTATCCTGTATGAACTCGCATCTATGAATCCCAACGCGTCGGTAACTGGCATTATTAATCTAGATTTGACAACAGAACCAAGGACTCATTGGGTTGCATACGCGGTGACACCCAATCATCTAATATATTTTGCCTCGTACAGGCTCTTAACGCCACTTGAAGGTATTGATCATTTAACCAGAGGCGGTAAAAGTCATCTATCGTCGTTTTTATTCAGTTCTACCATTACTAGCTAAGCTGGATTGACCAATATGTGGATATTTTGCTGCTAAAGCGTTGCGTGCATTTAGTCGTTCAACAACACTACGATTATTTTTTTTGTTATACCTTGTCACTTAGAAAGTACACTTAATATACGAAATGCCTGTTACAAACATTTTCAAATAGTGTTCAGCCCGATGCGGCGCTGAAGTCTATCTAAGCGGATTTGGCTGAGTTTAGCAGCAAGGTTAATCTGCATTCACCCAGTTCATCTTGTGACCTTCCAAGATCAAAATGGAAGCAAATTAAAACATCTGATGTGGACATTTAAGATATTGTTGTGAGGCTGTTAGGCGTTATTCCAATGAACCTTTCTGAATTCAGTGAAACGAGGAATTCTGATATGTCGTTCGCTCATGTGAGAATGCCAAATACTATGTTGGGACTGCTAATATTATAACGGAACAATACCTGGATGTAAAGTCCACCCAAGTGCCATCAGCCTTACACTAACCAGTGCGTATAGTAACAACACTAGGATCTATTCGAGGAATATTAACCAATGAAGGAGATTAAAAAAAAATGACATCGTAAGGAGTGGTCAATCTAATTTCGGCATTTTTGACGGCGATTACTTTGTTAAACCTATGCTTTACATGTTAATGGTGCGTGAGTTTGAAACATATTTATAATGGTAAGTAGGGTAAAATGTCAATGTTTATAAATGATCAGCTGCGTATTGTTCCATCACAGTTGAATGATTTTAAAGACATCCAGTCTCGATAATTTTTCACAAAATGATTTGTCGCTGGAGATAAAAGTCAGTTCGAAGGACTCAACGTTCATCCTGAAGTGTACTTAATTGTATGTTTCGTTTGTTTTTTAGATTAGATTTATTTGATTCTTACCGCAGTGATAATGCAGAATTCGCCGACGGGTTGTAGGACCAGCTTACCAGTGAAGCTAATATTGATGGTGAATTTCTTCTACTTGTCAATGAATATTTGAGTAACAGTAGTGTTAAAGAACCCTCGTATACACTGGAATATAGCTGAGTTATGGGTCAAATAGAAATCAACAGTTGGGACCATCATTCTGTACCAATACGAGCTCGATGCCAGCTTCAAGTAATCGCACAAGCAGATGATAACACTAAGTCACGTAATGAACAGCTAAGCATGAAAACACTCCGGGATTGTTTATGCAATGAGGAAGTGGAATTCACTAACACATCCAACCCGTTTCATTTATATTCACAAAACGTGCTATTCAAAACTTCGCGCAGCTGTAGTCAACGGCCATCAGAGATAAAACGATTGGCATGGTTAAATTTGGATTGATGCTGGTTGAAATAAAATGTTACGGCAACTCCGCGCACAGATACGGAACCGATGCCTAGGGGACGAAAACCAGGTGAATGATATACAGATTGTGACAATCAAGTATATTTTAGCCATTAAATTCTGCTTTGAAAAATCATTTACAGAGCCAGTGCATACAATTACGAAATCATTGATTCGATTCCCAGGCTATCACTGATTTAGCCTCATCGGTAAGCTATGGAGATTTTATGTAAAAAGTAATTAATGTAAACATTGTCTGCGACCAAAATTTAGCACGCCAGTAAGTTAGTAATTTTATGACCTCCTCAAAAATAATTAGTTTAAGTTAACTGCAGTTCGCATTCGGCCTACTTAGACCAACCAATACCACACCAACTATCTGAAATTCGCTGCAACACAAGTGGTACTATACTGATGTGGTTGGTATGGTTTTGTTGACTATATATCGATTATTATTCGAAGACGCATACACTCACGTGTGACGATAAAGAAAAAAAAATAGTAAAGTCATGGGGTATAGTATGAATTGGTCTTTCTCCGCTATACAAACCTAAAATACCTAAGCTAACACTATTAATGATTTGTCTATTTCCTCTTTCTGAGTAAACTGAGCAGCATTATTAACGGCAATATTAAAAAGCTACACCAACGGATCGAAATATTTGTGAATTGTTAGTTTGTTTTTTGTTTGCTTTTGTTGCTGTTTTTTGTTCTTTTGTCTCTTTTAAAAGAAGGTACAAGTTAAGAGAAGGTTTGAGTTATATAAACAAATCTGACGGTGTGCCCCTTGTGCTATATATTCTCTCACTCGCGCGCGCGAGAAAAAGCACTCACTTGAAAATTGACTAAATAAAGACATCCAACAGGATGAAGGTAACAAGGAGAAGAAAAACGATGGCACTAAAGGAACCCAAAAAAACCATGATCAATCAATAGTATAAATGTAATATTTGTGCTGATCTCCATTGCATGCAAAAACTTAATTTTTCCTTTCCAGAACCGAGTTATATTTTTCCGTAGAAATAAAGTCTCTGCGAAACAGAAATAAGTTATTTATAATATCTGCACTCCTGCAGTGACGCCTTACTGGAAAGCAGAATCAGTTCACGATCCCGATTTCCAGAAAGAGCTTTTACCTAATGAACATGTGCTTGACTGAAAACTCAACTTTCGGTTGGTTTCTCAACGTAAGAGAATTCTAACATTCTCTATTTCTTTTCGTTGTATACAGAAGTTTGATTCAGCAGGTATTGAAATGGATATGGAATTTACTTTCCAACTGTGGAAGGTATAGGTGATTAAACAAACAAAATCTTATGTTCAGACTGGAAACATTTTATCGTTGCAATTATACATAGAAAAGGTAATTTAAAATCAATAATATATATATATATATATATATATATATATATATATATATATATATATATATATATATACATACATACACATACATACATACATACATACATACTTTCTGTAGCGAAAGTGTATTCTTTTTAAAAATGGGCGTTTTTCCCCACTTGTCCCCAGGGGTCACAGCCATCCGTCTCTGCCTCCTTTCCATGACTCACTTTACCAAGATGAGACACATATGACTCATGCATGTTTAGTGATCACGCAACCTTACGCATAGGATGAGTCATATGGGAGAACATAGGGCAGATACATCTGTCAGTAACCCCCAGGGGTCCAGTGGGACCAAAGCGCCGAGTATTTGTACTACACTACTTGCAATGGCAAAGTTGTATTTAGGCTGGGAAGCCTATCGTAGTGATTAATACAAATACTACCAGCAAATGAGGTTTCCATCAATAACCAGTTCTCTGCGTGATTTTTCTTTTCTTTCTTTCTTTCATTACTTTACTTTTATTGACTGCAAATCGCGCGGTTTGTTATTTGTGCTCGTAACTGTCTGTGATTTTCCATTTATGCCAGCACAGGTTGAAACTTAGCCGCACTGATTATTTTATCCTCGACTGCTACCGAGTACAGTTTACTTATTATATTGTGACTTTTCTGTACAGCTACAAATTTGCAATAGACGTGTAGATTGTAGTCGCATCGATCTTAATTTGATCGCACCATCAAAGACACCAATTAATATCGATATAGTTGGTTTGTGTGCGTCTGTTGTATGCGCGAGAAATGACAAGGTTGAATGTTTTCTCCACTGCATAAATTGCAACAAACGTGATTCTGTAATAAGTGACGAAGATAGTACAGGCGTCTACAATAGAAATGTTGGGTTGGCTCCAAAATTCTCTGCAAAAACCGAATATGTGATTGAAAATAATTACACAAGGAAACCGTAATAAACTCCACGAACTTGTCATTGGCACTGAGCAAAACCATCACTGAAACTGCAGTTAGGGCCTAAAACTACAGCGTGTACATCTGCATCATAATCTGGGTTGGTGTATGTTTTAGGTGACCAAATTGAGTGTTGTTGAGAATCAGCATTATCAGATGTATCCTTGATGTATCCTTGATAAACATCACTGTTGGTCCTGCTGTTCCCGTGTAACCATCGCTCTATCTGTCAAGTCCAATAATTGTTGTGGCCACGTCATCATTGTGCAAACTGGATTCCACTTCCTTTCCATCGATGGAGTAACGCGCACTGTTAGACAACGCTAAGATGCTATTTTAACAAATCTCACTTTGGTATTATCGGGATAATCAGTATATCATTCTGTAATAGTTTTCATTCAACTTTCTCACATGGAACATAATCCCAGACGTGTTTTGCGCTAGCAACTCTATTTATAATTGACTGGGAACCAGTGCTGGATATGAGTAATACTGGAACTCTCTTGATTCGATCCACTAGCACAGGCGCTCCCATGTCAAATGCTGTATCAAATGTCTCTCTTAAATGTGCCATAACATAAAACTTCTAGTTTCTACAAAAAATTGATTTTTTTAATACCACTACTTAACAGCTTGCCGTACAAATCCACTCTCCATTGCTACATTTGCAATTCGGAATCTGACAATCGCTGATGACTGCTGCTACCTGCTGCCTGGTCAAAGTTTTGTAACATAGCTACGATTCCAGGATTTTCAGATTTGTCAGCAGTTGTCGAGCCTCTTTTCCGGGTGTGTAGGTGAGCCGGATAATGATCACGTGATTTTTCAAATCAACACTACGTTTCTGAAGTATGAGTTCTGGTATTTGTGATTGTTATGCTTTTATACAAATATACTCAGCCGCTTCAGTGCCGGTAGAAAATGCGATACGACGTTTTGGTTCATCTTCAGCACGTAGATGTTTTTGTTCAAACGTCTCTAATACCGCAAGGATGCTTGCTTTTCTTGCGCCTCTTGGTATTCGGATGTTATGTTAATGCTCAAATTGCCCTATTTGTTTACCGTTGTTTATTGTTGCTGTTTAATTGTTGTTGTTGTTGCAGTGGCAACAGGTGGTGGTAGCGATAGTTGCAGTTTCAGTACAAATATGGGTCTCAATAAGTCAAGTATGACGGCCTTTCTCGTACGACTTGCTACGTATTCCATGCTGCTGTTCGAGCTGTGTGATTTGTGGTTCTGTAGGCTCCCTTATACTAAGTGGAGGGCGAAGCGTCTTTCTAATTGATGGCTTGTTTTATTTTTCGGCATTTTTTCAGGATAAAAATCTGCGATCGCTCCAGTCCAGGTTGTTATTTCATCTGTTTTAGTTCTATGTTTTGGTTATGGTATCTGATTGTGCTTGGGCACCCACAGGTGTTTGTGCCTTTGATTTGGTTCTGCGTGCATTATAGCATTCACATACAGGTCCACAAGAATGGCAGAGTTGATTACGTGACTTGACCCCGATACCACATTTCAGACACGGTCGTAGCCACAATCCCTCACGTAATATTTTCCTGTGTGTTTCACGATATTCGTAATGGCATGCTTTTCCATACGGTTCCGATTTGCCCAAGGCAGGCAGCTTTGTAGTTGTTGAGTCACAATGTCATTGGATTTCTTATAGAAATACCCACAGGCGTTTATTCAATTGGTGGAAACACTGCTACATTTTCTGTTTTTTATTTTCAGCAGCGCTCCCACTGTAAATCAATCCTTGCCACATTATTAACTTCGCCTATTCACTGCGAAATCCTACGGCGGCGTTGAGAAAAAGAAACATCTTGCGGAAACGGGTCGGCCTCAATAACTTCAACTGACTCATAATGGAGTACGACAAAAATATACATTTTTTCAGGCGACTGTCGCATGTACCGAATAATATAAAACCTTCCTTCGTGAATTTCATCCAGTCTGTGCTTGATGAGAACGTCTAAACAAAAATCCATATACTTGTATTGTCTCCTTTTTGCATTGTGGCATATTGCTCTGAGAATCAAACTGAGCTCGGATGCCATCCTTAAACTTATGTCCCAAGGCTTTCGTTTAATTTGCCTGTTATTGAACATCATCGTCACTGACCTCATCAAAAACGCCACTCGCTTCAGACACCGTGGGCTACTTATCATGTTTCTTTTGAGAGTGCACTCTTTCATGCTCAATTTTCTGCAGATCCATTTTTACTTTATATGCCTTAAAAATCAGCCCACCTTTATTTCGTTATTTTTCAAGGTAACTGCTAAATTTAACAACTTATCAATGTGATTTGTGTTTGTTTTGGTCGGAGAATGCATACAACATCTTCTGTGTTTCTTAAATGAACCTGTAAGATGTATTTAAATGATACAGCGATCTGAGTTTTTGTCACGCGTTTGATATTGCAATCACTTGGTAGGTTCACGTCTTTATTACAAATTGCCACGAATTCCTTTAGTATGTTTTGGGACTCACTTCTCACCATCTGTATATTATAAACGGCCACAAGTATTTCTTCAATACTTTATTTTCCTCTTCTTTTTTATCGGTTACAAAATCATAATATGCTATATCGCACTGTGTGGTATTGCTGTGAAAAAAAATCAATAAAGAGCCTTTTGTTAATATAGTACAGACAGTTCATTTATTCATTGTTTTTCTATTGATCGCTACTATAGGGATTAAACACTCTGCAAATTGCAAGGAAAGTATTAGGGATGATTGGGGTTTTGGTCCCACTGAACCATTGGAGGCACTGATAGCTGTTTTTGCTCTCTGTCCCAAACCTGACTTACCACCTGCGTGCGTGCGTGGTTCTTAAACATGCATAAGTCACATTGGTCACATATTGGTTAATTGAGGTATGGGACAGAGGCAGAGACGGATGGCAGTGACCCTTGGGGCCGGTATGGCAAAATGCCCATATCCATACTACTCTAATTACGGTTATTTAATGCAGCAAAAAGGACTACAGCGGTTTTTAGTATCTTCGTGTCAATCGATATGAACGTATCAATGCGTTGGTTATCGCTCATTCCATAAGCATACACTTCAATATATAAACTGAGCAAGTATGTGAGCAGAAAATCGAGGTCATGCACGAGTGATGGTTTTGTTAATTTCATTTTAGGTAGTCTACGAAATTATCACGAAACCCGTTTTCAGTGAACATCAATTGTATTATTACTAAAAAAACGTACAGCAATACCATCTGCATCAATAATTACAGTTTATTCCTCAGAAATCATATGAAAAGATTCATTAAGGCACAACTCTAACAAATTCAGCAAATTCAGCCAGGACTATTAG
This sequence comes from Megalonaias nervosa, assembly GCA_016617855.1. Lineage (NCBI taxonomy): Eukaryota > Metazoa > Mollusca > Bivalvia > Unionida > Unionidae > Megalonaias > Megalonaias nervosa. Next base: position 5,230 of record JAECUM010015709.1, on the reverse strand, counting down.
TAAATCTAAAACACGGCACATGCCTTATGGACTATCGTTGATTTGTACTCAGGATATATTTCAGTTCCGCAAGGAGATATAGATTGTTGATGCAAGTTGATTTATGATACCTGTTGAAAAGGAAGTTTCCAAATTAGTTATCCCTTCAAACTTAAATTGCTAAAGTGATTTTTCGATACGTGGATGTTTTCAGCACTTACTATATTTCCACTTTTTGGGCATAGGTTAGTGAATGTCACGTTTGCCAAGCCCAGCTATAAAGTCATGTATAAACTATAAATTTGCTATCTTGGGAATATTACCGCAGCCATGTGTTTGATGTCTAACGTTTGCCCGGGCTAGTGTTAAACTCTTACGCAAGGTTACATGATCAGCCGGGGAGCGGAATCTTGAGTCGGCAACAGGCGTTAGATCGCACGGCTTCTCACCTATGTGTTACAGCTTAGACCTAATATCAGAGGGAAGCCCGCGGAATGAACGGGGCGTGTTCGTCCGTCCCCACGTTGACAGACAGCGAGAGAGACATCGTTCCCTAAGTTTGATTAGATCGGTTCACAGCGACATCCAATCGGAATTGAGACAGAAGGTGTGATTACAATTTAGATCCGAATTATAACTTTCAAACCTCTAAGAAAAGTTAGTTTCACCTGGGAAGATCGCTCATAAATAGGGTTACTATGAGAGAGCCACTCGTAATTTTGGCGGTAAAACTTAGAAGCATATTCTAAGGAAAGACAAAGCTTCAAAAGGGAATCATTTTAGGGGACAGAGAACTTACGGTTCAACTAAGTCCAGAGTCTCCAAGAGGTGGAGGCGGAACTGGCACTGGCAAAACAGTCAAAGTCGACGGAAGTCTATTCGGTGGAAGGAAGGTGGATAGAAGGTGGGGGAGGAGAAAAGGAGCATAGAGAAGTCGAGGAGGAGGAGAAGGAGTATAGAGAAGTAGAGGAGGAGGAAAAGGAGTATATAGAAGTCAAGGAGGAGAAGGAATTTGGAGAAAGCCGGAGAGGAAGAGGAGAAGGAATTGGGGAGAAATAGAGAGAGAAGAATATCAGAGATGAGTAGAATACAAGGACAGGTGGAAATCGATTTCACACTGCTAATCAAGTGATGCAATAGGCTATTAAAGGGTCGAGCGAAAGGAGTGTAATTGGAAATTTGAAGCATTTGATTACTGAATTGTTATTAAATTTGCATTCTTTGAATTTCAACCTTTTTGTATATTTAACCATTTAACTGTCGGCATTGCTGACTGGGGGCTGGGAATTTTCATCTATCTTTCACTAATTTAACTTCCAATCTAATCGAGCCAGGGTGGGATTCCTATAATAGTTTAATTAAAATATGGGGTGCACTCCCCTCCACATACACAATTCCTCAGAAAAATATCATGTGATAAACATCTTTTCCATATATATCCGGCAAAAGTGCTTCCGGAGAAAACTGTCTCAGGGATTTCAATGTTTCATTACGATACACCAGTTATCCTGTCAGTTTTACCTGCCAGTTCAAACACATTTCAACTTTTCATAAAATCTCTCTGACCTATTTTCTGATTTTAGTTTTGGTAGACACTACCTGTGATACTCGAGTAAATCAAAGGCGCTTAAATAGTATCTGCAAGGCGGGTAAAGGGCGCTTAGCTGTTTTAAACAGCTGTTAATTCGCTCTCAGGATGTTTATGTAAATGACACAAAATACTGTCAGAAAATATTAAAGCATTCGATGAAAAGAAAGGAAAAAAAAAAAGAAAAATTCTGTAACATCTATGTTATGCATGATACTTTTGGATGCAAATCAACATGAATGATGAAACCAAATATTCGCCGGGTTCTTATATCCGAGAAAGAGAGCATGCCTGTATGAAATTATTCATTACGGCCCTTATCATCAATTTGATACTAATTGCCACCCTCTCAGTGATTGTGTACTACTGGAAGTGCCAAGTGCTGACATTCTCAGGACATGAAGAAGAACATCAAAGATTTTGTCTAAATTGCGAATCAGTATCAGTTCACCCAAATGATGATGATAACCTTTTGAAAGATTTCGAAAGAAAAGATAATGGCACCAAATGCTGCGCGAAGAACACGTTACAAGTGAAGCATCTTGTGAATCAGGTAGTGCAATGTTTTCTTACTGACTCTCTCTCTCTCTCTCTCTCTCTCTCTCTCTCTCTCACACACACACACACACACACACACACACACGTATACAGCTCGTTAGATACGTATATCGACATTTAATTCATGTTTACATTCGTCATAACCAGACTTTATAAAAATTAACATCTACCGTTTTGAACATATGCATTGCAGCCTGTGCATAAAATAGACACTCAACAGATTAAAAATTTCTGGCCATTTTGAAAACAAAAGTGAGCCACAAATATTGTCCTTTATCAGCAGTTTATTATTTTTTGCAGGTGTCTTTAATTACAGGTTTAAATATTGACACACCAGCACAAGGACACAGGCATAAAGTGCAGGTATAAAGAGTAACGATTCCACTGACTTTGAAGTAATTATTTCTCCAGACTCTGCGGTACCAAAGAATGTCGAAGATGATAGAATTAAGAGACATACTTTTCTTTTCCATGTTGGGTTGATAATTGCCCAAGGTTTAAATTCACTGACGAGGAAGGGAAAACGTTTTGTGGATTTTTGTGGGGTTTTTTAAAATTATTGCAAACAGAGTCTCAGAATGGAATAGATTAGATATTCAACCATTGCATTTGACAATGCAACTGAATATTTCACGATTTACCCAATTAGGTCTCATGACAGATATAAATCTCATAAGGTCTATGTAGCTCAAAGAATGAACTGTTAAAAAGGAGAGCTCTCTGTAATACAGACTACACCCTTGTCCGTTCTGGAAAAAAAAAAAAAAAAAAAAAAAAAAAAAAAAGGTGCGAATAATAGTGCTGAACATTGAGTTATTACTTGAAAATATCCAGGTCATTAAAGTTTTATTCTGCCACTCTATCAAATCTTGCAGTGGTGATTTTCATTGTATTGTAGTACACTACTGGCCCTCTGATACCGAGGAAATGGGAGTTAAGTGTCATTTCTACAAACATCGCGGCAACTCATTGGATAAGACTCTGACACTTATGGCTGCACCACGGTTTACAGGGGTTAAAAAAGTTAGATCATAAGACCATTTATTCTTATGGTAACATATCGTGATTCAAATGCCTCTGTGTAGTCCATACTTTATTTGTATTAGTGTATGTACAGGCATTGTAGGGAATGTCAAATATAACACAAAATTGTGTCAATCTTATCCTCTGCGTTTGACACTGTCCATTCCGATCACGTTGACATGTTTATAAACAACTGTAGAAAGATCGTCGGAGAACATTTAGTACCACGTGCACTGAATGATATCACTGTATGTGGTACGGTAAGACAATCTAGACATTTGCTGTTGAAATATAAGCAGTACTATCAAACTAAAAGGCTCTGAATGTACATTTCCGGCCCTGCTACGCATAACATAGTTCTTAACTACAAGAAACGTGTCTATATAATCAGTGGCAGCCCTAGAACAGCCACCAGCTACTGGCGTCCTAAACGAACCATGCAATAACCACCCCACCCCCTCTAAAACCTCTCCTTAAGTTTGGTACCCCATTTAACTTAACGCCCTATGCAACCACCGAGTTCGTCTATATGGACGGGCTGTCCCTGTGTAGAATACAATATTATTCTCTATCTGTTTAGAACCGATTAAGAAACACCTGTAACAAGACGGTGTGGTTGATATTCCAGGATACAGCAACCGTGCTAGATACGTCTACGTATTTGACCTTAACTGCTTTGTTTCCACCATCAGTATACCAAGGACTTAAAAGAGTTATGGTAATATCGGTTGTGTCCCTTGATGTCGTTATTTGATAATGTACGTTATTAATCTCATTCAGTACTAGATTAAATTGAAAATATGCATGATATCTTTCTTAAATATAATCAAAATTCTGGTTCTGGATTTTGTGGTATCATTAAGATTAGCCGACTTGGATATTTGTTTTTAAAACTCAAGATCGTATGATTTACCCTTCATTTTATATATTACTATTATTACCTCTCTCTCTCTCTCTCTCTCTCTCTCTCTCTCTCTCTCTCTCTCTCGTGCGTGTGTGTAAATAACATATTGGAATATTTTCTTTTTCAGTTTTTGGAAAGGAATCATAGAATTTCTAAGGCAAGAGGTAATGTTCTCGATATTATATACCGCATAATTCCACGAAGTGAAGATGAAAATAAATTATTGCTATTAATTTTTATTACTTGAAGTAGTAGTCCCTAGAACCAAACCAGTTAACAGTAAACATTTCAGAAAATCATTTTACTTTTCACCTTTTATTACCTATTCATATTTATTACAACTGTAGGGAACAGGCAACTAATTCATGTTCATAGACCGTACTGATAATAAGAAAAAAAGACACTCTCATAGTAAATTTGCCATAAAGAAAACAAAACTGGTAATACTTACCTCCTAACGACATTGTTTGCGATGATAAAAGTTTTATGTTGGGCTGCTCGTCCGTTTTTAGCATATCAGTCTTGTACTTTATACCGTGATTCTCCAGTGTACGTATGTGAATTGTGTTGCAATACAAAAGGAATAAAAGTCAAATCATTAACTTGGCGGTACTATTGTATGTCCATACTATTTTTTATCGAAAATTTTACATTCAAAACATCAAATTATCTGCCAACAGTATTCACTTGTGTTATTAAATTTGATATCCAAGATGCCAACGCAAACTGACTGATTCTAGGATTCAGAAATAATTTGCTGACCGTGCTCTAAAGAGACTAACAACGCTATTCAAGCATGTTTTTTATTTCTTAAGTTGGTGCTTGTACTTTGTGGCAAGTTTTAATTACACTCATAAATGCAATCGATTTTTGTACATTTTCATGAATTTAACAGTGTTGCATGATAAATAATGTCCGAATACATCTGCATAATAAAATATGTTTTCTTATTAGTTAAATAGGAATTTCATAAAACAGTATTACACACACGTATAGTGATTTTCTTCTGATTCCACTCTCTTTCATCGCTACTCAGAATCCTCTAAGACAGTATCCTTGATCTTAAAGGTATAAAATTTCACCGCGGTCATAGTTTAAACAACGTCACGCAAAATATACACATTTGCTTCAAACTAAAGTGTTAATTTCTTCATTAAAAGTAGTATATGAGATCCAAT
>JAECUM010015708.1:0-100217 GCA_016617855.1 Megalonaias nervosa | reverse complement strand
GAAGAGAAATAAATAAAACAAAGCTGACCTGTCACCAACAGTGATTTGGAAACGAAATAACCAGTTACGCGCACATGATTGCAATATGAGTTCAATCATTCACTCGATTATATGATGAAGTTTGATTTATCGGTATAATAGAACGGGTAATTGCATTTCGTATAAATTTTGTAATTCTCTTTTTAAGAGAAAGTGTATCATTTAAATGTCATGTTCAGTTTTATTTTGTTTATGTAAATGATTAAATTTTATATTTTAAAAAAGGCGGCTCGTGCTGTTCTATACTATACCTTTTCTCAGATTACTTTATTCCATCCATTACTTTCATCAATAAAAAATTGGTCGATCATTTGCTAGATAATGATAACCAAAGCACCATAACAGCTAGGGAATCGTACATAACGAATAATTTATAACAGTGGCATCGAATATTTCATGTGCAGAGCTAATTTAAGAGTATTCGATATCTTCCTTAAAAATATCATGGTTCTGACAAAGCAATATGGTGTCAAGTCATGACATTTGTGACGGCACAGCCTCTACATACGTATGTATGTATGTATGTATGTATGCATGTATGTATGTATGTATGTATGTATGTATGTATGTATGTATGTATGTATGTGTGTGTGTGTGTTTGTATGTATGTATGTATGTATGTATGTATGTATGTATGTAGGTATGTATAAAGCGTTTAGCAGCAGGAAGGGTGAACCCTACAACTTTTTGCTCGACCCCGTAAGTAAAAATAAAGGTTCCTACAGAGGCTGAAAAATAAGGTCAATAACAATAAACCGAACCCTCCTAACAATATTATTACCGTATAGTTTGAAAAACAAATAATAAATCGTTTGGGTTAGCTCATGTTTGTTAATTTATTTTTGATATTTTTGTTTTTTGTGTTATAGTGCGTTTAGTTTACTCGGTAGGTCACTCAAAGTTGTAGAGTTCACCCTTCCTGCTGCTATGAATTTAAACAATTATTATAAATATTATTAATATGGTTGTCATTGGAGAACCTCATTCAGCTAGATTAGCAAGAGAGCGACTAGAAGCAATTAAAAAATATTTACCTGTTCGTGATGCTGTCAAGCAACAATTACAAGAACGTCAGGAATCTCAAGTTGAGTTTGAGGAGGATACAAAACAATTATTTAAACCTATTACAGAGACCACTAAAGGTATTCAACCTGTGTTAGAGAAAACCGCTGAAGAAACTGGAAAAATAGCAAAAAGAACAAAACAGACAGAAAAGATTCTTAGAAAACTTCCAGCCGAAATAGCTGCTGCGATGCCAGTCCCGGAAATACCTGAAGATGCAGACCAGGTAGAAGAAGGTGCTGAAGCACTAGCCCCTGAACCAGAAGTTAAATTAATAGATAAATTTCATAAAGAAACTGTTAAGACAATTAATAGCCTTAACCTACAAAGATTATCTGAATTTGCTGTAGATGGTTTTAGTCGAAGAGGTAAATTAATGAAACCTGAATACGTTAAAGATATTAAAACCCGTGACCAGTGGCAAAAAAACATTATATCGCATACGCATGAATGTTGATCAAGCTAGAGCTGATGATCCATTATATCAGAAATATATTGAGGATATTGACGATTTAATCCAATCAAGAAAAGAGGAGAAAAAACAAAGTAAAAAACCTCCAAAACAAAAAGCACCACCGAAACCAACTGAAGAGGAAGAAGAAGTATTTCAAGACGCTCCCGGCGTAATTGGAAGTGGTTTAGGAAGTGGTCTTATTACTTGTCCCAATAATGTCCTTGCTGATGTTGAACGACTAGAAATCCTCATCGGAGGAAAACGAGCTGGTAATAATTCCCCAGAAATAATTAATGAAGCAGCCGATATCTGTAGACGATTATTTACAGGCGGTATCATGGACGTTGATGTTTATCAGTCTCTTATTAACGAAATTGCCGATGACTACTACAGTGACTGAGTACATAATTAAATACAATTACTATAATAAAATGATCGTACATAGTACTCAACGTGGACCAATTATGGTCAGGGTAATAAACTCTCGATTACCAGTATACAAGACAACCTACGGAGATGGACTAGGTGATGTTGTTCAGGGTCTATTTAGAAGGATAGCCCCAAAAGCAATACCGATCGCAAAGCAACTGGGAATGAAAGCTATTGATGTTGTTCGTGAAAAAGGTATTGGTGCTATGGGTAATCTCGCTGGTAAAGCATTTTCAGCGATTAAAGATAGATTAACACGATTAATACGCAGACCTGCGGTCCGACCTCAACCTGTAAAATTACCTAGTACAGAAGTTATGCCTGCAAATGTCAGTAAAATAATAAATCAGGTTGCTAATCAAAAACTAGCGGAGTTGGCTGATGTACCAATGTCGGAAAAAGAAAAAAATATAACCGCTAGTCTGATAGCAGGAAGTGGTTTCACTTCCCGAAGTTGTTTCACTTCCCGAAGTGGTCTTCGTTTTAGACGATAATAATTATAATAAAGATGTTCAAACGTATATCTGATCCAGCATTTGACATGGATGCACCAGTACTTAAAGATGAGTCTGTGCGTGATTATCAATATTATTCGTATGATGCTCGAATTCCATATCAGCGTGGACGAATTGAACTACAAGTTCAGGATACAAGTAGGTATTTCTTACCCCCTGAGGCTTTTATTGAAGTAGAAGGTGAAATTTTAAATATCGCTAATCCTGCAGCACCAGTAGCATATGGAGCTGAAGTTAGGGTTGGTTTTGTTAATAATGGTATTATGGCGTTATTTGACAGCGCAACGTACATGATTGACGGAAAAAATATTGAACCTATTCAGAAAGACGTCGACGTTGCAACAACAATACTTGGTCTTGCAAGATATAGTGATGATTATTCAAGATCAACTGGTCCATCAATGATGTTTGTAAAGGATACTTCTAACTACCCTGATAACAGACAATATAATATAAGACGACCGAGAAATAATGCCGACAACGCTGACGCTGACTTGTGGCCTGTGGTTCATGGTGCTAATCCAGAATTTAACTTAGGATTTGCAGCACGTCGATCAATGTTGCGTGGTGAAAGAAGAACGTTTTCATGTTCAATTCCATTGTCACATATCTTTGGATTCTGTAGAAATGTCAGAAAAGTCATTTTCGGAGCTAAGCATACAGTTGTACTTGTACGAAAAGCAACCGACAGCGATGCATTATGGAGACCCATTGGTGATCCTGGCAAAGTAATTCTTACAAAACTTTTATTGTGGATGCCGGTGATGACTCCATCAATAACTGAAGAAGATCGTCTACTCTCTTTTATGAATCAAGGTGATAAATCAGCATTATCGTGGTTAACAATGACCACAGATGCTATCCAGAGTAATATTAATGGTTTATTTACATGGCAAATAGCATCACAACAAGGTGTTTCTGCGCCACGATATATATTTATTGCATTTCAAGATGCTGCACGGGTGGATGATCAAACACGTAGCATTATGATATTTGATAATCTTGGTGTTTCCGAAGTTTCTTTAAGAATAAATGGACATCAAGAACCATCCGAGGATATTTTATTGAATTTTGAACAAAATCATGTAGCACGTGCATATCATCGTCTAATGACGTTCATGGGACGTGATCAAAATGTTGATACTGGTTTACAAATATCACAATTGGATTTTACAACCTTATACCCAATTTATTACTTTTCGCTCGAACATTTAGATTTAACCAGACAGTCAGTAGTCGATATACACTTTCGAGCTCGTGTGTCAATAGGAGCTATTGCCAATTACAGGGTAATTGCTGTCATACTCAGCGATAAATCGATGTTAATTGAAGGTGCTGGTGGACGAATGAGAGTCGTTGATGCTCCAGTAGAAAACATGTAATTAGATTATTTATGAATATTATAATGTCGTATAATAACGTTAGTGTTAGTCTGACTCCTGGTCAGATTAAAAGGATACAATCAGCATAAAAAAATAACTGTGGATTAAAAATATTGCTAAAGAAAGATCAGATGAGCGGCTCAAATAAATTATCTCTTACAGAACGTCAACTCGGATATTTCAATGAAGCCAAAAAATCAAATAAAGGTATAAAACTTAATCTTTCTGCGGGTGCCATTAAAGATATAATTAAGACGGGTGGTATATTTCCACTTCTTGCTGCTATACCAGCATTAATAGCCGCTGCAGCTCCAGCTGTTGCAAAAGCAGCTGCATTAGGCGCTGTTGGAACTGCTGCTGGAATGGCATTAAAGAAAGCAACAGGAAAGGGAATCAAAAAAAAGGGAAGGGGTCTAAGATTACCAGGGACTCCACATTCATGGTACGGAAAAGGCCTAAGATTACCAGGGACAGTTTACTAATATCTCCTATGTCCAATTTTGATTTACTAGATGCTGCTAAAAATTAAAAATAAAAAATTTTAGAGGTGTTTTCATGCGTGATCAATTACCAAAACAACCAAATAATATTGAAACAGGTATTATTAATCTCGATGAAAATTCTGGTCCAGGCACGCATTGGGTCGCTTATGCAATTGATCCACGTGGAATTATTTATTTTGATTCATATGGATTAGCTCCACCAAAAGAATTCTTAAAGTATATTAGCGGCTATCAAAGTATTCCAATATGGTATTCAACGTTACCAACACAAACATTAACCGATCCACCAATATGTGGTCGAGAAGTACTTAACGTACTTGATGCTATATCAAAATCAACAAAACCACCCCACAAAGTTGTACATGAATATACTACGACGTCATATTTAAACAGACATTAGTAAATATAATGGTGGATATTTATGGAAGATCTTCCCGTAGAGGTCATCAACAAGTTGATTTATCTAAATATGCAACTCTTGATCAACTCAGAAATGAAATTGATGATTTATTAAATCTCGCAAGTGTGGATCAAAATGAAGTAGTTATTTTTCAGGATAAACAAGGACGATTAAAAACAAGTAATATACAACTACCAGATGTTCTTATAAGAATTCCAACTGCGGCCGTAGATAATATAGTTACTTTCTCTGATCAGGGTAAAATACAAGATTCTGGTACATCACTCAGTAATTATATTAAGAAATCCGGCGATGTATTTACTGGAGATATTAATATGAACCAAAATAAAATCACCGACATTGGAAATCCAACCGCAGATGCAGACGCCGCAACAAAGAAATATGTCGACGATCAAGAATCTAAATATGTACTGACCAACCGCGGTATAATGCATGCATCTCTCGATATGAATAACAACAGCATTACTAATCTCAGAAGACCAGAGACAGATTTTGATGCAGTTAATAAAAAATACGTTGATGATAAGAAAATTCCAATCAATAATGAAATAACAGAATTCAAAAATGAATTTCTTAGTCACGTGAATATGTTTTTAACTTTTCACAGAAACATAAACAAACTTAAAAATGATTTTTTTGGAAACCCATCAAAGGTTGATATAAAACTTGATGATATTAATAAAAAATTAATTGATATAGAAGCAAAACTTTATTTTACAAATGAGGAAGTAAAAAGATTAGAAGGTGATATTGCCAGTAGAATACCTAATATTGTTCAAAAAACTAATCTGATTAAAATTCCACACGGACAAATTAAAAATATCGTATACACAGTAGCATCAGGATCATCAACATGGACACCACAAAATAATACTATCAAATATACAGCAGAAATTACTGGTATTTACAGGCTGTCCGTATTTAGTGATGAAAGATTTGCTATAATTAACAGATATATATTGCGTCATTCAACTGATTCTCTCTCTGGAGTTGTATGTATATTGTTAAGTAAAGATGTTGAAGAAACATTTACACTGAGAATATATGATCAAAAAATAAACTCAGTGCCTTATTGGTGGCATCTGGAATTTGTGGTTGAAACACCGCAATTAATCACTTAATATAATAATAATGGATCAACCTCAGTCTCGCATTGACGTTCAACTTTACAGATGCAATCAAGTATGTGAACGTCTGACTAAACTAAATAATTTTATCGACTATTATAACACGAAAATAAAAAAATACAAAAGACGTATAGTTATTATCGATTTAGTTGTTTACTCGGTTTCTGCTGTTATTACTGGAACAGGATTATTATTATCAACATTGACGATGACAGCACCTACTATTATAACCATTATTGTTTCAGCATCAACAACTATTGCTGGCGTTCTAGGTATTATAACCAAAAAGATACATACTTGTACAAATGCTAAATTGCACGATTATATGATTAAATTACACACAGTGGTAGAGGCATGTTCTAAATTATCTTTATATATTTCTTCGTGTGTCAGTGATGGTGAAATATCTGATACTGAATTCGCGATGATGATGAAAACCTATGATGATGCTTTTAAAGTGATCGCAAATGATTTTAACGAATTAAATAACAACAATAATAATAATGACAGACAGGGAATTACTTCAGCAGATTGTCACTAATACAACTCCGTCAAAAACTACGATGATATCGTTAAGTTCGACCAATCCTGAGTTTAGTGTCAATTTTCCAACCGCAATTCCTGCAAAAGAAATAGCATTAGCACAATTGCGAGTTTATTATAGTTGGCCCAATATTAGATCAAAACCATTTGGTGGACTACAGCCAAATAATTCATTAATATTTGCTAATAAGAATAAATCTGATGGAACTCCTGATTGGCAAATAGTTTCTATTCCAACGGGCAGTTATCAAATAGAACAGATTAATGATGAGTTCCAACGCAGAATTAAATCTATTACAGGAAAAGAATCAAAAATAGCAATTACTGTCTACGAACCAACATTATCTGCGATTATTGAAATAAATTCTCCCGATTACTCCGTAGATATTTATCAAAGTTCGATTAGATCAGTATTAGGTTGGCCTGAATATCCACCGGTTTATCAAGCACCACCAGAACCACAGAGATCTGATTTTGTCATAGATGTTAAAAAATTTATAAAACCTCCAGAATATAGAACAGAAAAAAATGCTTACCCATGGCGACGATATTTTGGTGATGGGGTTATACATTATATAGATAAAAAAAGAAGACTATTTTACAAAAATAGTTGATGGTAAAAAAGGTAAAATAATAGTACTTGATGTTGATGAAATAAATTCATATGCTAATACAATTAAGTCTGAACACGGACGTGTACTTAATTATCTAAGAAATTTATTTTCCAGCATTAGCACTTCCTACAACGATGACTTAAAAAATCAAATAATAGAAATAATACAACATTTGAATCAAGTTGCTTCAGACCTAGATTTCATGAATGATATTATTGTTAACAGAGAAAAAAGATTAGTGGGCATATTAGCAGATAGACGATATAAAGAGTTATATATAGTTGATGAAGACGGTCCACCTCGAAGTGTTAGACTAAATCTTCTGTTTACAATAGTATTTCTAAAACATTTCGGAATTACGCGAGAACAACTATCAACATTTATAATTCCTGGATTTAAATCTGAAGAGCTAAAGAAATCAGTTAATGATCTTATTGATGAACAATTTAAAAGAATATGTGATTCATGGAAAAAAATTAATACCTACACCAACTATTCTTAAATATAATAATGATCCACACGGTGGTGGTCGACATATATCACCTGGTATTGTTAATATAACAACAACAATTGCAGTCAATCTGGTATGTGACGTAATTGATGACAGTTATCAAGTAGATCTTTCAAAATCTAATCACCGCAGTGGCACTGCGGAACAGGGGTATATACTATATTCATTTAGCCCTAAAGACCCCCCCCGGTTGGTTAATTGTGTCTGAACCAATTAACCCCGTGTACCTGAGAGTTCATAATCCATTTCTGACAAGAATAAATTTCAAACTCACTGACCAGGCAGGAAATATTTTGGATCTAAGACAAGAATCTCTTAATATTAATTTATATATACGCTCGTAGAACGTCTGATTAAATATTTCCTAATATAATAAGGGAAAAAATAATCTGATTCTGAAATAATATATTTTTTTTAATCTGATGGGTAAATATATACTCTGTTTGATGTTTTTGGACAGATTTTCTTATTTCGTCGGGTATAATTACCCGACTAAATCATGAAATTTACCAGAAATTGAAATCTGCCGGGTATAATTACCCGACTAAATCATGAAATTTACCAGAAATTGAAATCTGCCGGGTATAATAGGTACTCTGTTTTATGAAATGGTCATAATTTTCCTTATCTGATGGGTAGTTTACTAATCAAAATCATTAAAATTTGATTTCTATGATTAAAGCAATTGTATATATAATAAAGCGAGATAACTCGGCTATCTCTCTCTGCGGAGTAAATTAAACGATTATTTCCTTACTACTACGTTCGATTTACAGACAATAAATACTTCTTGTTTTTCGTTAATTATTTAGTGACTTATTTCTTTTTCTGTAGGTGATTAGCTGTTAGTAAATCATCAATTTGTAACAGAGAGGAATATTGATGCATCTTTTAACTCTGATAATCTTAAATTCATGTCGGTTTATACGAGTGTGTAAAGTTATTTTTAGCTATAATATGTATTTGACCTTAACGAACGATAACTCTTACAAAAAAATATAATGTGTGATTGTTAACTACATAATAATTTTAAAACGTCTATATGTATGAATCGGAAATGGCTCAGTGGTATAGTTGTTGCAACTATAATACTGACGACCGTGGTTCGATTCCTATGGCTGACGAGTGTTGACAGTATTCGGAACGATGCTATTTTATTTTAGAGAAATAATTATTATATAATGAACCAAGAAAATATAAATGATATTATTTCTGCTATTAAAAAATTAAAACATAACAGAATAAATCTATCTGATAATCTCGATCCTGAAAAAATATTATGCGATTATGAAATATTAAAACAAAGAAAAACTGACAATAAATACACATTACCATCCAATTATAAATTTGTAAAATCAATTTATCAGTCTATGTTAGAATCCTTGGCGATGGTAAATGAAAAACAGGTAAAGCTATTTGCGCCTCTTGCACGTTCGATCGAAAATATTAGATCCGAACTATCTCGTGAATACGAGAAAAAGAAGATCGTGGATAATCGTATAATGCAATTAAGAAAAATTATGTTATTTGATTCTGTCAAAAGTGAAAGTGACACCGAGAGTAGCGACGGTGAAGGTAAAATATAAAGTAAAAAACTATATACAATTTATTTATTAAGAGTACAGAATTAGATATATTCAAATATTATCCGCTGATCGTATTTTATTGAATATGCTGATTTGTATAATTTATCTGCAACATGTTTTACTGATTGTGGATGTATGCTAAAATATTTTGCAGCCGCATTAATTGATGGAAAAGTTATTTCCTGTTCTGTTTCTGTATTTATGGATTTAATAGATCTTCTTGCAAACTTTTTACATTTTCCAGTATTTCCGCGTGCAGCATTCTGACTAGGTGTAATAGCTTGCAGGTTAGATAACCGATTATTATGGGGATTTCCGTCAATGTGATCAACTACAAGTCCATTTTCAACTACTCGATGAAAACATTCGAATATGAATTTATGTGAGTAATAATTTTTATTTTTCCCAGTATTAAACGTAAAATAACCTTTATTATTAATATTACCGACTGGTTTTTTCAATCTACAGTTTCTGATCACACCATCTCGAGACGCTTCATAATTTGTATATACTGGATGTTTCACAAATTCGTATTTATTACGAAATGCTTTTTTTCTTAATTCTCTGATAATATCGTTGTCGATCATTTCATCATAAGTCTGATTTGTCTGAGTCATTTTATATAATAATATTATTTGTCTAAATCATTATTTTGAAATCTGACTAGATAATCTTCTACGGTTTGTATAGGAGATTTACCTGGCGATGTATTATTTTTTTGGTCATAATATCGTTTTAATTCTCTATATCTTTTTCCGCCACATTTTAGACACAATTGAGTTTTTCCCCTCACTCCAACACCACACTGAATACACGGTATTGGTCCTGTACTTCCATTTTTGAAATTTTCTGCATGATATCCGCAGTATTTGTTCACGCACGGTTTATTACAAAGAGAAATATATCCAATTCTGAGCCAAGCACATTTGTTCTTTGTTTCAAACATTATATATATATATATATTAAAATTTTAATTTAAATACTTGTCTTAATTATATGGAGGAATTATCGGTAATTGAACCTTCCCATGCTAGATTTGATCTTGACAGACTATCAGAATATAAATATAGTACTTTGATGCAAGATCTGGCATTAACGGATGAGGATGTAACCGATCGTATTCGTGAAGCAAAAAATGAATTTCGTGACGATGGCGCAGTTCATGCATGGTCAACATTCAGAGTCGGAAATGTTACTAATATGATGAATGACAAACGAGGAAAAGTAATTATTAATCACCTTGATGATCAAAAATATTTTATTTTAATAAAATTTATTGTAAATACAAAAGAAGATATTTGGATTATTCGTGACAAGCGCGATCCAGTACATATACAATCAGGAAATAATATTGTTCTCTTAAATAATAAATCTAAGCCCGGAATACTGACTGGTATTGATAAGGTATATTATGAACGGAGCTACCCAGTTACTGCAGTCGTATATGCAATATATCCGCTGAATAATAAACCTGACGTCGGGGATCTAAAACCTATGAAACTGTCAGAGTCAAGAATAAACTGTGTAGCTGAACGAGTTACAGAACATTTTACAAACGCGATACGTGGTAATGGTTTAACAGATTTACGACGTAAAAAAATAAATACTTGGGCAGAATCAGTTAAAGATACCGGAGCGTCTATCAAAGATGTCGCCGAACTAGAAAAGAAATTGAAATTTCCAATAACGGTAAAAACGCTGACGGGAGAGATTTTATATAAACCAAAATACACAAAAATGGAGCTCCAATAGATATTATTGATCATAATTCGCACGCATGGACACCAGCAGTAACAATATTTCCACGAGATAGAAAAGTTAAATTTTATGATGGTCATATATTTGATTTTATCAAAAATATCAGTAAAAGTGACCCTGTGTCTGTTTGGTTATTTCAGAGTTCGGAATATGATAATTACGATCAGTTTGTACGACCTAATGGTGACATTTACCGTATAGAATCTCTTAATGTAGAAATGGAAAATCTTGCGCTGAAATATACTTCAGACGATGTTAAAGTTAGACAATTATTAAATAATTGTTTTACAGTTCCATCCGTAGCGGCTCATTTCGCTCAGGAGAAAAATTTATGGAAACCAACAAGATCGGAATTTCTTGAAGATATTCATAAAAGCTGCGTAGAATATGGACACGGAGGATTATGGAATACTAAATATAAGTATAATGACGTTATATCTGTTGATATGGTAGCGTGTTATCCTGGAAGTTTTCTTGGATACGGAGAATGTTCTAAATACTTTAAGAGATTCGGACATCCATCACACGAGATGACCAGGGTTGCGATAAACGGACATTTACCAGATTTTGATTTAACAGGATTTGCTCATGTAGAATCATTCGAATTTGCAGAAAATCTCCCTCCGATTACTTATACTTGGTTTGGAAGACATTTTTCAGAGCGATGTTGTGTTCCAATAGTACTATTGCGATATATGCTTGATGTTGGAATTTTAATATCTTTACAGGTGAGTGAGGCGATTATATCATATAGTCCACAGAAACAAGTTTGGTTACCAGAACCAAATAGATTTAATATTGCTGATGCCAGGAAAGAATTCCCTAATCTTAATAAAGATGACATTATTAAAATTACTAATAATATACGTAAATGCAGAGACGAGCATGATGAAAAACTTGCAAAAGATCTTGGTAGAAAGATAATTGGTAAATTTACTCAAGGAGGAGCTTATGATCATAAAAGACATTGTACAAGATTAATTATGGACGATGCTGAACTCGATTTTATAATAGCTGATACAACGGAAAAAAAACATATTTATAAATCGGAGTAATGCTTATTTGTCAGACGGAACCAAACTAGGTACAATTGTGAGTTATCTTGATGGTGACTCACCGCGGTTTACTCATTTAAGATCATCTATGTTGGCATATGTTTCTATAAATCTATTGTCGATGATAAATAGATTTCCTTGTTACGCTGTCAGAGTTGCTACGGATTCGTTTTATATAAATAAAAAATATACGGATTTGTTAAAACCGCTACCTGGTAATGGTGAATGGGGATCATGGAGAATAAAACAAGAAAATATACTTAGCTATTCTGATTCTGCCGACGTTGAAATTAAGGAAATATATTACAAAAATAATAATCAAATATCAAAATCATCAGCACCATCTGTATACGATCCTGTGGCTAGATATAAAACTGTTTATCTTAACGGATGCGGTGGTTCAGGTAAAACAACGCGTGATTAAATTATTCATGAATAATAATTCGGATATAATTGTTTTGACTCCGACACATAAATTAGCCAGGGAAATAAAAGAACGAGGAGTAAAATCATGTACATATCATAGTTTCTTTAGATGGTGTGGAGACACATGGACTCATGAGCGAATGGGTGAGAAATATATACCTAAATATATTATATGGGACGAGATATGCACGGTCTCGTTAGAAATATTAAAAACATTTCTTGAATGGCTATTGACGAAAAATACTGCTATAATAATGTGCGGTGATCATGGTCAACCACCACCTTTTATTGGACAGTCTCCACATGAATGGCTAAAGAATAACGTAGATTATTATGAGGAAATAAATGACGACCATAGAGCTATTGATGAACCGCTGAAGGAATTTAAAAGATTAATTAGACTACAACCAGACAGAGTACAATGTGAAATAATGCGAGGCGTAATTCCAGAGACTTCTATGAGTGATTTTTTAACTTTATGGAGACCTGCTGATTTAATAGTTGCAAGTAGAAAGATAGTTCGTGATGAACTACAGGATAAATTATTTCTGTTACATAAAGAAAAGTTTTTAGATCAACCAGTACCATTATGTTATCGCCCAACAGATACTCGACGACAGAATATTGATGTTTAAATTCCTGATGGAGACACTGAAAGTGTCCGTGTACAGAATCTTGTCTTGAATGATATTGTTTTAGTCGATATTAATATCGTTGAGAATGCGCTGAATATGAATAATTCACCGTGGACGTTAGGATATGCTATAACTATTCACTCATCACAGGGGTTAACTATTTCTGATACAAATATCTGGATTATAGATGATCGGATCGAATGGTCGAATTTAGTTTATCTCGCAGTTTCCAGGGTCAGAAGAATATCTCAACTACATAGGGTTATTATTAATTTCATAGAAAATAATGATCAGACTGTTAACAATGACGTAATAAGAAAAAAACTATCTGGTTATAAGCAATGTGATAAAAAAAATAAGCGTGACTTTGATATTGATGTTGAATTTATTATAAAACTAAAACAACTACAGAATAATAATTGCGCAAGTTGCAACTGTAATATGTTGTGGCAATATTCGAATAATAATCCAAGACAATTTACCGTAGATAGAATTAATAGTGATCTTGGTCATACACGTGATAATGTGATGCTGACCTGTGTTGAATGCAATCGACGTCGGGGCGCTGGACGCCCTGGTTCTGGTTATGTAATTGTATGTGGTGGTAATTGTGTGTCTTCAGGGATTACCTGTAATTGTTCACGTACAAATCCACGTCGAGTGGCTGTAGAATCTAATCTGTAGATTGGAGGTCTACCAGTGGATCTAACTACACTAGAAATTGTATGTTTAGTCACGCTCCAGATAGGATCAGTTGTTCTTTTTTTACCACCTTCAAGTTCACCAGGTTCGTATAAATATCTTACAGTTACATTACCTAATACTGGTTGAGGTTGATGTCTGTCATTAATACGGGGTATATATTTTTTTGTGATCGCATTAGAAGGTTTCATGGAAGTTGAACGAGTAATTTCGTTATTTAATGCAGCTATCACACTTGGTAACCTTGTAACCCATTCACGAGATCGCTCACCGGATTTAAAGTCAGTAGATATTTCTTTTGTGTAGTGGTATCCAAATAACCGCTCGGCAAGTGTTCGATTAAATCGTTCAACGATTGCCTGATCACGATGAATTTCAGTATGTCCTCGTCTGATTTTAAAGTTATGTTTCTTCATCAAAGATAATACTACTCCAAGAAATTCTTTGCCAGGATCAACCTGTAATAACTGTGGCCATCGCAAAGGTCCTCGCTGATAAATTCGTTCAAACGCAGATGAAACTTCAGACGCTGTCTTTGTTGATAATGGTTCAGCTTCTTTATATCTACTTGCAACGTCAACGACAGTTAATGTGTATTTGTATGTGCGTGACTGACGTTTACCAATTTTAATGGTATCGTGTGGTAAAAATAAAATATCTGCTTGATGAACCTCATTAGGGACGCTGACATCAGAATGTGCATATTGAATATTTTTAGGTGGTGGTAGATAAATTTGCCATATTGCCTGTCGTGCTAACCACGCTGCAGCAACAGAACGTGAAACTTTTGCTGCTTCAGATAATTTAGTAATAGCTGATTTGCCTCTCCAATATCCTCTTGGGCTATAATAAATGGATTCCATTATAATATTTATATAATTAATTACCAGCCCCTAACATTATTTTACCTTTCATGGCAGATTTACTAGAAAACTAGCGAGTTTCTCTCTGACAGATTTATTGGGTATAGAATTTAACGCATGAATCAATTTTACATCTGCGAGATGCCGTTGTTGTAAATCTTTACTTTTATATGCAACGTCATGAACATGACACGCTTGATCAATCTTATTTACTGGATGCTCTCCTGGTCTTGGTTGATCTTGATTATCAAGTCGGATATCAAGTCGAGTTCCAGGACCACAATAATTATATCCTGGTAAGTGTTTTTCCCCCGGATATTTAGCCCACGGAGTTCCTGGTAATTTTCCTAATAAAGTGGCTATATCTCCACCTGTCTTTGTTTTAACAAATTTGTATTTCTTCGTGCCACATTTTACACATTTTGCCCGTCAGAGCACGTCGTTTATTTTTTTGTTGTTATTGTAGTTAATTCAGCAGTGGGTGTAGGAATTTTACACCGAACACAATATAGACTCATATTATTTATTATATGGATATAATTGACTTTTCGGCGACACGAAAACAAGAGCCAGTGAAGCATCATCCAGCATTACCAAATTCGATAAGGATGATTATAATAGGTCCATCTGGATCGGGTAAAACACAACTATTATTAAATTTAATAATGAGATGGTTGAGATGGGACAAGCTGTATTTAGTAGCACCATCCGTAGATGATCAACACTGTTACGAAGTACTTAAAGATTTTAATGAAAATGCAAAATTACTGAATGAAAAGGGTAATGATGTGGTTGATTTTATTACCGATATTGATGAAGCCCCATCTGTAGATGACCTAGATGGATTTATTAATAATTTAGTGGTGTACGATGACGTTATGTTGGACAGACAAACAAATCCAGCTAGAATATTTTCTCGAGGTAGACACAAGAATACAGATGTTATATACGTCACACAACGATATACACAAATACCTAAAGTGATCAGAGACAACTGCAATATTTTAGGAATGTTTAATGGAGTAGATAATTATACTTTACAGAATATTTATTATACTTGGTGTTCAGGGGATATGGATATGATTAAATTTAAAAGCTTCTTTTCAAAAGCGCAAACTGTTCCGTTTGGATTTATTACAATAAATCTACATGACCCAAGATCTAGATATCGTGTAGGTCTAGATATATCGTGTAGGTCTAGATATATCGTGTAGGTCTAGATATATCGTTTAGGTCTAGATATCGTGTAGGTCTAGATATCGTGTAGGTCTAGATATCGTGTAGGTCTAGATATCGTGTAGGTCTAGATAAAATCTTTGGTCCTTAATAAAATCAAGAATTACAGCAGCAGGGCGGGTGAACGACAAAAATTGAGCGACCCACCGAGTAAACTAAACGCACTATAACATAAAAAACAAAAAAATCAAAAATAAAATAATAAAAATGAGCTAACCCAAACGATTTATTATTCGTTTTTCAAACTATACTGTAATAATAAAAGTTAGGGGGTTCGGTTTAGCGTTATTGACCTTATTTTTCAGCCTCTGTAGGAACATTTATTTTTGTAAAATAAGGTCTGTACAAAGTTGTAGGGTTCACCCGCCCTGCTGCTCGAAATGATGGGGTATTTATTGTTTTTTAAAAACCAGTTGGCATTTGGAATCTTAATATTATTGTTGCTTTCTTATCATCGACTCAGGATGGCAATCTACTGGTGATACGTCTACATATGCCACTTTTAAATTTTATCTATATATATATATATATATATATATATATATATATATATATATATATATATATATATATATATATATATATATATATATATATATATATATATATAGTGTTTACCTGACTTATGTCCTGTTCTTGATTGAGGCTTGTTAATAGAGATAATGCCTAACTGACTTTTATCATAATTTATGCAGTAAAAAAGATTTTGAGTCAAAGACTTGGTGGAAATTTCAACGGAAATCTTGGTTGTCCACAATATTATGTTACGTCATATGTCGGGGACAGTCTTTATAAATAGTGGATTTGGTAAACTATTATTCATTTCTATTTTATGATCAGTCTCTGGAATCAGGTACACTTGCGATCAGATCTAATTTGTGAGGGGTTATTCATGTAAATTATTCATTCTAATTACCAAGTGCTCATTGTCGTCTTGGACTAAATCTTTACTTTAGTTTTATTAAGAACTCATTCAAAGAGATTCTGGACTGTGTCATTTCTATACATCAGGACATACAATATTATTGGAATTTAAGTTGGAAAATTCTATACTTTTGAAATTGTGATGATAGGACTGTTAGGGTGATTTGGAATTTGATAGAGTTACAGTCTATAAAATCTGTGTAATTTAGAGAAATACATTATTTATTAATTTAACTAAACTTGTTGGTTTCGCCTCTTTCTGTTGCATTGTTTAATACATTGAGAAGTAACTATATATATATATATATATATATATATATATATATATATATATATATATATATATATATATATATATATATATATATATATATATATATATATATAACAAGATAATCACCTCAGCCAAATATAAAAAAAAAAAATATGACATAGTTATTGGAATCGTGAATGGGAGGCGCTTCTGTACAAAATCTGCGGAATGTCAGGATAAATATTTATTTATGCTTTGAACACATTAGTGCTGAAAACAATTATTCCATTACACCCGTGTGACAGTGGCTCATTTATGTGGTTGGTACTACCCCTTTTGGGTCCTTGGATGCTATATAGTTTTTCTTGCGGGCCCAATCCTATAAATATTCTGGGTCAGGGGTAAATAGTTTTGCTCTTTTCAGGCCTAATTAGTTTCTTTACCATGGTTTTAGTACTATAGTTAGACAATTGTACATGAAGGAAGCTATATTATAGCATTTTAACTGAATGATAAGTACTAATAAACAAATTAATGTTTCGCCAATATAACTGGTCGTTAAAAATCGTGCAGCTGATTGACAAAAGTAGCTAGGCAGATCCCATTTACCGGCAGCTGTAAGCACAACCACAAGGAAATAAATATAGCATTGTGATTCTGAAACATCGAGTGGGAAATAAAGAATGCATAATTGTTCCTCATTTAGAAAATTTAGACATGCATACCGAATATGCCGTAAATTTGGGATGTACTGACAATGTACATGCAAGGTCTGTAGTCTCTTTCTCATATTGTAAACGGTTCAAACAATGCTGCATAGACCTTATACCAACTTACCCACCACCCGTTTAATAGTTATAATCCTTCTTCATTAGGCAAATTTACGCTAATGGCGATGGATTTACCACAAAAATGTTAGTGTTAATAAATCAACTTCAGAGTCATTTGTAATGTTTGTAATATCGCACAGGGAAATAACCACTAATATTCATCTGATATAAGCTTCTTGACATAAAGTCAGTAAGAATCAATTCCAATAAATGACTATCCTTTTTTATACAGGGATTCACTTGATCAATGACATATATACCAAAACAACCAAGTTACTAAAATCAGCTTAGGGAAATGTGAAGGGAGACTGCAAAGTCAATTCTTAGAGAAACAAACAACAATGAAGAGTGACATGACGGCCTACAGCGGAGGCTTATGGAAGCCGGAGCCATTTCATAAACGTCTTATTAATTGTAATTTTGATTGAGATTGCACAATGAATCAGGCATTTGTCGGCCTACAGGCTAACATTTAGAATTTATAGGTATGAGGGCGCGATCAAAATATAATCGTACCTTGTGTGATATATTGCACGTTAAAGACCATTTAGCATTTTGGTAGTTTTCAAAATCAGACATTCAAGTATTCACATCGATTCCACTTTACCATGTTTTACCCAATTTTCCTGAGTGTTCTGACAATTGACCAAACATTTCATATACGAAAACACATTACTACTTTTGCAATAATAACAATTTTGCATTTACCAAAAGACAAATTAGCAGCAGAAAGTTGGGTCTTAATAAAATCACGATTCACTTATTAGGCGTAGTCAAAACTAAAATAAAAGTATTTTCGACTGAACAAAGTTTTACTATGGAGAGGAAAAAAATAAATAAGAGGAAAGGAGAATATAGTTGGTATGCTTTCTCCACATTTTCTATGTGTTAGAAAGTTTAGAAAATAAAAGGCAACAAATTTAGAGCATTTTAAAATATCAATGTGATGCTTATCATTGCCCCCCCCCATATCCTTCAAAAAGATTGTCATTAAGAAAAAGTAAGCCCCTATCCCCCATATTCCGTCCACAAACACTCACTTGTGTCACTCCACCCACAAACTCTCACTCATATCCCTATACCCACTAACACTCATATCACTCCACCCACTAACACTCAGTGATATTACTCCACCCACAAACACTCATATTACTTCACCCACAAACAATCACTCATCAATCCGCCCATAAACACTCACTCATATCACTCCACCCATAAACACTCACTCATATCACTCCACCCACAAACACTTACTCAATTATATTTTCCTGACATATTCCAATACTCTCAATAATAACAAGTCTCATTTTCTTCGAAGTATTTATTTAATCTAATTCATGTTTATTTCTACATTTGCTAAAGTACAATTTTGTTTCCAAATAAATACAATTAGAGCAGTTGATTTTTTACCTGTGCCGTAACCTTTTTTAACGTTAACATAAACTGGTTAGAAGCAAAGATCACAGGAATTTTCAAGCATGTTAGCATCAAAAGACATAACAATTCTGGCAGACTATGGCAAGTCAGCTGAACATTTTAGTGTGGTTCTGCAGCGAAACTAATATTATGACGAGAAATACTTACTAAAAGGAAGTATTTCCCGATTATTTATCACCGTATATTATCTTCTTCTTTTGTATTGCATAATAGTGTTATTTCGCGGAGACTAATAGGAATGAATTGTACTGATTACATGACAAAAGATAATTCACAGCGTTACATGGGGATACTGTATATGGATACATACTATATTTATAGGGCACATCATTGATAGCAATCTTCAAACTTTTACATTATGGGCAATGAAACATAAGTACATAATTACAAAACCATTACTCGGTAAAATGTCTTCCATATGGTCAAAGACAGATAACTTTTTCCACAGCTGTCATTTCATAAAATAAGCATGACATGGCTTAGTCCTGAGATACCTTTTCTGTGAATAGAATTAGCAATATCTTAGAAGGTTACGGTAAGGTTTTGCTGGTGTCAGTATTTTCATTTATTGTTGTGATAATCTTCAGAAATAGGAAAATAATTAAAAAAATCTCTTATGTAACTCATGTAAGTGCTTCATTAATGATTGACTAATTTGTTGATTCATACGTTCATTCAGTCTGTGCTTCAATCAGTCGAACAAAAATGTACATGTTGGGCAATGGTAGGCGCGTAAGCCATTTGGGTAGTGGTAGGAACGTGTGCTTTTTGGGTAGTTGTAGGCAGGTATGAAAGTGAGGCATTGCTAGGCAGTTATGCAACTTATTTAGTGATAGACAGGTATGCAAAGTGGATATTGGTAGGCAGGCATGCAATTTAGCACAGAAGAAATAACCTTTTTGTGGTGGTGTTGATAGGGACAAAGCCAACAGGAAGGGAGAAACATATCGGATCCTGCTTTAATCTGTTCGTTTGGTTTCCTTTTTAAGATCAAAGTATTTTCACTCTTTCCTTCAGATACAAACATTTTACTTCATTAAAACAATAATCTTCAAGTGTCGTGAAAAGTATTTTTCTAGCTCGTCAGAAATATATTATATAATCATATCGTGCCGAACGTTTTTATGCTAATTTTGAACTTACCATTGATATTTCCTATAAAACTTATTTGCATTAAAACTTGGTTAGTGATTAATGCTTTTAAAGAAATGTTTCTTGATAATTTTTTCTAAAGAAATCTGTGACACAGAAGTTCTTATCTTATCATTTGTATCCATTTTCCGTGTCAGAGAGACATTAATTGTAGGAATAAACTGCAGGAGAAAAGAGGCAGCACAAACCAGAAATGAATTTTATGTACATACTTATGCAGTTTCAGCGGATGGAGAAATATTCGAGAAGAATGTCAGCCTAACATGGGAGGAGGCACTCATGTATTACGAAAAGATGTGGAAAGAGCTTTTCGATGTCAAGAGACATAAGTCTGAGGCTATCTTGTGGAGTCTCCTTATGTACAAAGATCAAGCATGGGTAGCTGCCACCGTGGAGCTAAGTCCTTCTTCAAACAGCCCGTGAGAACTAGAAGTATTTCATTATTTAATTATTTTTATTTATTGAAAGGTAGTTCCAGGCGACAATGAATAATAATCAACACGTGGCAAATGTCGTTTTTAATTCTACTTGTGGTAGAAGTAATCTCCAAAAATATGCCTTGAAATTAGTATTCAGGTAAAATAACCATTGCTACACGACTGTTGTGGATGTTATTATCAGGATCCCAATCAAAAGTGTAGCAAACATAAACATTGATATTGACATTTTGTACAATTTTCAGACTCTCGTATCTCACTTCACGCTTCGATCGACAATAAAGCGCCTACGTTGACTGAAGTTGACAAATGTAACTATTATTTAGTTTCGACATAATTACTCTGACATGCAATTCTGCAAACGTAGAGTGTAAAGAGGTGTTATTTTTGCAATACAAGATATATAATGAATATTATGTGTCATTTTCTTGCAGTCTGCATGGCAACCACCCGTTTCCAGTTTAATGTGAAACAAATGTTTGCTCAGAACATCATTGCCAATTGTTTGAAGTCTTGTAATGATTACCGCTATATTGGATTGAAGGTTGTCACGCAAATCTTGTTCTCTTTCTTTATAGTACCAAACTCATTAATTTTGTAAGGATAGCATTTGATTTGACTAATTAGAAAGCTATCTAACTTAGCCTTAGTACCAAAAGTGTTCGCGTGATCTCCACAGTTGTTAAGAAACAAGTGGTTCGTGAGAGAGTTCGATCTTTAATGTTAACATGTAGTTCTCTAATTATGAGTCATTAATGTAATCTTTGAATACGAGTTGAACATGAATGGAGTGACCATTTAAGAAAAATGCGCTACGGTAAGAGAGAGGGGCACAACATAAATACTGACTTCTCTGTATCTCTCTGTGCTAAAGTACATGCATCATGTACCTGTTTGGATGAAATCGGCATTAATAGGTATCTTATAAAATTATCATACAATTATGACATTACTAATCTTGTATGATTATAATAATATCTGAATTGACGATGATGACACTGATTATGTTTTTATAGGACACAGACTGCTTTTGTTTCGAAGTTGCAGGAAATCTAACCATATCAACGGGTGTAACTCAAAGTGCAACAATGTTCGAATTCATCTTTGTGGTGGAAATGAATCAATATCTTTGTATGAAAAAGGTTATTTTATATTTCATGTGATCAACGTTAATAGAACTTTAGGCATGTGAACCAAAACAAATAAAGCATTATGTCACGTGTCCTTGCCTTGTTAAAGAAAATTATGCTGAAACAGGATACCCTTAAACTGTTTCGATAATAGAATACGCCCTATTAATAGGATGTTCAGATTAAAAATTAGGACATTGGCTCCGTAACGGAACGATCGATTTTGCAGCCTTTCCTTGTACCGCGATTCTTTTCATTTTCTAATCTTGCGAGGACACCCATCTAAAAACATGTTTACTACGGTCTAAGGCTCATAGTTGCCTGATTTCTCAGATAATTCCCACGTGCCTTAAGATGAAAATATCTTTAAGTTGATATGTTATGAAATAAAAAATTTTGTCCTGCCTTGATAATGCATTCTGCGATAATACCTATACTATTTTAGAAGTCTTTCTTTTAAACGTAATTTGCATGGTTTTCGAAGCTATGTTATATATTATCGGTTGATAGTCGACGCGCTCATTACCCAGAATATAGCGCATGGTTCTAAGGAATGTGTCTACGCACGGAATGTTCAGAGCTGTGTCCACATTTTGAAAGCGAGTCAAATAGCGGATGGAGGATGGTGAGAGGGAGGTAGGTGTCATGGTAATGTGCTTATATTTAGATTGATAAATGTGATTGATTTGTGATAGTCGACGCGCTTATTACCCAAAGTATAGCGCATCCAAAGGTCTTCACGGCTGACAGTATCGAATGCCTTAGTCAGGTCCACGAAGGTGGTATTTAGCTGGACAGTTTGTTCCTGACACTTTTCTTGCATCTGCCTGGCAGCAAAGATCATGTCGATGGTTCCTCTGTCATTTCTGAAACCACACTGACTTTCTGGCAGTAGGTCATGATCAAGGTGCTCTGTGAGTCTGTTCAGCAGTAGCCTGGCGGAGACTTTGCCTGCGATGCAGAGTAGAGGGATTCCTCAATGGTTGTCGCAGGATTGACGATTTCCTTTGCGTTTGTAAATCGGGATGATGGATGCATCTTTGAATTCCTGGGGTATGTGTTTCTGCTTCCACATCCCACAAACATCTCTGTTAGTCTTTCCACTAGCTTAGGTCCACCAGACTTGTAGATCTCAGCTGGGATGGAGTCTGCTCCTGGAGCTTTCCCACTAGACAGGAGCTCAATGGCCTTATGAGTTTCCAGCACTGTTGGAGGGTCAGCCAATCTTTCTTTGACATCCACCTGGGGTAGACGGTTGATCGCTTCATCGTTGATGGAAGCGGGTCTATTGAGGACGCCGTCAGAGTGTTCCACCCAGCTATCCAGTATATTCTCCTTCTCGGTTATGAGAGTGCTGCCATCAGAGCTCAAGAATGGGGCTGTGTCTGATGTTACTGGGCCATAAACATCACGAAGAGCACAATAGCAATTCTTCATGTCGTATCTGTCGGCATAGGCCTGAATATCATCATTTGTCCTCCATCTCGAGCAGTTTCTTCTGCACAGCTTGGCGGACTCTGCTGAAGGCATCTGTCTTTGCAGCAGAATTGGGGTCGATGCTGTACGCACGATGGAGATGATGCTTCTCCTCTAGCAGGGAATGTATATCTTCACAGTTCTCGTCAAACCAGTCTTGGTGCTTTCGCGCAGTGACGCCAAGGGTTTCAGATGAAGAAGAGTACACCACCCGTTTGAAGGCCGCCCAGCATTTTTCTACGTCGTTGGTATCAAAGTCTGAGGTTTCACGCTGGCTTGTCGGAGCTTCCGACAGAGCTTGCGCAGTGTTGCAGACATTCAGCCTGGAGACATTGAGGCGCTTTGGGACTTTAAGTCCATGTGGACGTCTGGGAGGTTGAATTCTAAATTCATCTTGCATATCAGCAGCCTGTGGACCGTCCAGCAGTCAGCACCACACATGGTCTTGGTCACACGGACATCCCGCCTGTCACTCGTACGGACTCAGATGTAGTCGATCAGATGTCAATGCTTAGACCGTGGGTGCATCCAAGTTGTTTTGTTACGGTTTGGCAGACGGAAGACGGTGTTTGCGATCAGGAGATCATATGCTGCGCACATCCTCAAGAGCAGATGTCCATTGCTGTTGCAGTTGCCAGTGCCATATCTACCAATAACTCCATTCCATGAGATGTGGTTCGCGCCAACTCTGGCGTTGAAATCACCAAGAATCTTCAGCTTGTTCGACTTTGTTACTGAAGCAATCAGAGCTCCCAGATCCTGGTAGAACTTGTCTTTGGCTTCCTCCGAGTTGGTCATGGTTGGTGCATAAACACTAATGAGTGTGGCTTGCTTTTCTCCAGGTACGGGTAGCTTCAGCATTATTAGCCGGTCATTAATTCCCTTTGGTAAGCTGGAGAGCTTATTCACCAGACTCGACTGGACAGCGAAACCATCTCCAGACTCATTATGTTCATCAGTGCCTCGTCCACTCCAGGAAAAGGTATAGCCAGCTCCAACTTCAGTCAACTGGCCCTCGTCGGCCAAGCGAGTTTCACTCAGAGCTGCTATCTCTACCTTGTAGCGAGCAAGTTCTCTTGCAATCAGCGCAGTTCTTCTCTCTGGTCTGGCAGCCTCTGCATGATCCAATAGAGTGTGTATGTTCCACGCACCAAGAGTGAGGGAAACCTTTCGCATTTTCTCTGTGTTTCGACCGCAAGAATGGTATTTCTTCCAGACGAGGTAAGTTAGTCCGTGTAGTTGAAACAGGTTTTGATTAGGGCACCTTTTCCAGCCCCTTCCTCAGGCTACGGAGGTAAGCAGCGCTATCATGAAGAGGTCTGCTTAGTCGCTCATAAGGCTGCCGAAATCCATTTCTGCTTCAGGTCAATGGAAGACGACCCTATGGCATAAGCAGCCTGTGTGCAGATCCGCCACTACTGCTGCCAGTGCATCCACACCGGCCGCGTCGCAGCTCGCCCATCGCTACAGTACTTGGGCACGGGTGATGACATAAATGATTTGCGCGTGAATTGGATTAAATTGAGGGAGAGTTGCGCTGCGTCAACCTTACTCTCTCGTCCAGGCCCCACTTAGTCCAGTGCCATTTGCAATACAGTTATGTCCTAATGCGCTTTAATTCAATTAAAGGACGTTCTAAATAAGAAATACATAATCCGAACGATAGCAGATATATTAGTTTTAAAGACATAAACAGTTGTAAAAATAATGACCGATCAGAAGTCTGTCCTTTCTTAAACTTGCACCTGTAGAAAGTGACAAGAATGGTCCACAAAAACCCGACAAAACCCCAACAAAAACGGGTTTTCTTTACAATAGTTTTTGTTTCGAGTTTGTTTTGTTTATGGCAGTTTTTGAGAAGCTGGATGTATAATAGGGACCTGTTTTGGATATTCTGGATATTTTACTCTGACCACTGTATTGCACTCTTAGGGACTTGTTTTTGGTCTTAGAACTTCGCTGTTCTGAGCCAAGGATAGTTGCTCCCATCGCTCGGTCATGATAAGGTTCCATGAGGGTGGATAATGAACGTCTCTAGACATACTGAGCCATTAAATAAATTAATAAACTAATAATGAATAACCTTTCTTTCTTTCGGGGAATGAAATGAAGTTCAATTTGAAATACATTTGTGAACATTACATTCCTGTCCTACTATGCTGAAGCTGTTTATACTCACAAATAGGAACACATATTGGGTCATCCAATCTCTTTCAGAGCAAGCACATTTTGTTTAGGCCGTCAAAATTCTGCACAGAAGACCCATATGGCAGAGGCAAGTTTATATTCATCAAAATTTGTAGCGAGTTTATCAAGCCATATATGTTCTTGATAATAAAAAAAAAATATAGAAAGCGCAAATGAAACAAGGTTCAAAGTGGTCATAAGGAGAAACATAGACAAGGCAACAGAGGAACAGAGCGAGAATATGTCCCTAAATATGGGATGCATCCAATAATGTGATGAATTAAAAAGGACCACAGCTCCGTATCATTTTGTCTGTTAATCTCAAAAATCAAACCAACCGTTATATAAAGATTTTTATAGTTATTTTTCAATACATGTTGTCTTTCTAAAATCCAGTTTCAGTACGTGACGTTTATCAAACGTTATAGGACGGAATCTAAAACGTAAAAAGTTTAAGTCCAACAGGGATTGTACGTCCATATAAGTATATCAGTACATGGTGAAAATCTAGTTAGTCTAGTTGTATTTTTATTTGAAATCCCATACCAAATTTGAATTTCAATCTATGAAATCTAGAGAAAGTTATTATGTGAAATTTGAAGTGCTATGCTATAAGCAAATAATGGGCATAACCACTCTGCTCAAAGCAAGTAAAAAGCTCATATCATATTCGCCAGAAAAGAGTTAAATAATATTGTGCCCACAAAAACATAAAATACTAACACACGATTTGATTTGAATCCATTAAGTCCTTCAAACATATGTGAGCAGAAAGGAAGTTTCATCACGGCAGTTGAGTGTTTTTAATGACCAATATGGACAATACCATATGATCCACTCATATATGAAAGTCGTGAAATTATGTTTTTATTTTCATCAGCAATGAGAACTGTATTATTTATATTTAAAAATAAACATGTGTTTCCTCAGACAAAAATAAATAAAATATATGTATTCTAATTACATTTACATGTACGTACAAAGCAATCAAACCAAAATGATTCAGTATTCTAAGATTTTCATACTATTACAAATTGGAGACTTAAGGCGTTTCCTAAAAGCAGTATGAAAGATAATACATTGCAGTCGCAGAGATTTGGTACAGTGTAGGGAAGATACAATTGTTGCTATTAGCAACGTGGCGGCTACTAATGCTAGTTAGCTTCGAGCTAGGGAAGCTTTTTGTAATTGCGACAAATGACACTCACAAACAATCACCAAACAAATTGAACGGTTAATGTATTTTCATGATGGTACAAATATAAATACCCATAAGATATGAATTAATCATTACAAAGGAAAAAATGCACAATTCCGAATAAAATCAATCAGAAAAAGAAATAATAAAATTAGTATAAAATCGATCAAGGTGTGTACGATCTTTAAGGAAAAGGAAGACACATGCAATAGATACAAAACGTTGCTTTAGTATGTCTAGTTATAAGATCGAAGACCTATGAGTACCAAAATTTACTTCCTGGGTAAAATATGTTATGTGAAATTGAATGGAATTAAAAACAATTGCAACGATTGAATTACCCAAGGATATATTATAAAGAGTCTAACAACAAATACAACAGCAACACTAACAGCAATAATAGCAATGCTTCTGCGAATACTACTACTACTACTACTACTACTACTACTACTACTAAACATTAAGCAGGTCACAAAATTTATAGTGTTGGATTAGAGTTCGCATTATTTTAAAGGAGTTTGAAATATTGTCAATTTGGGAGGTTTCTTCTTCTTCTTGGTAGTCTTTCGGGAGCCGAGGAAGACATGAAGTGGAGTCTTATCGACGATGGACGCGCATGTGGCTCCGGAGTCAAAATTCCGATGAACACAGGCGGTTGCAGGTGGGCCATGGGACATTAGTGCTTGGGGGTGGCTGGGACGCAGCTCAGTGACGTCTCTCACGAGCTGCAGCACGACGCTGGCGGCGGTCAGCCTCGAAGGTGGAACTCGCTTTTCTGGTCATGGCTAGCAAGTGACTTCTGTCTGAGGCAGCAAGATCGAGCTGGTGGGGTTGAAGGTCTGCTCATTTGATGTGCGTCTTCAGGTTGTCTTTGTACCTCTTTTGAGGGCGGCATTGGTTTCGGTTGCCCTGGGCCAGCTCGCCAAAGAACAGCTGCTTTGGGATTCTGTTTTGATCCATGCGGATGACATGGCCGGTCTAACGAAGCTGGGCCTGGATTAGTTCGACTTCGATGCTTGTTGTGTTTGCTCTATCTAGGACTTCCTCATTGGGGATTCGGTCCTGCCACTTGATCCTCATGATGGATCTCAGAGAGCGCTGGTAGAATTGTTCCAACTGACTGATGTGCCTTCGGTATACAGTCCACGTTTCACAGCCATACAAGAGAGACGCAAGGACAACTGCATTGTATGTTTGGCGCAATTGATCCAATTTTTTTTTCCGAATAAATTGCGAATAAAACGAACAGGAAATAAAAAAGGCACCTGTGTGCATCGCGCACTTCGCACACGCAACCAGCCGGGTCTGTATGTATATATGTATGTATGTATGTATGTATGCATCATGCATGTATGTATGTATGTATGCCTGACCCATTTCATTTCCTATTCAACAGAGACAACATCAAATTAACTAAATTCAAGATAATACAGGATCATGAAACAAAACAGAGAATGAAAGTGACAAAAAAAGAAAAAAAAAAGAAAAGAGTAATACTGTGTCAGCTAACGTACTGACAAAACGAAATATCTCAATACATGTAATCATACAAATATGTAATCAGAGCTAACTAGCATTTGACGTAGCATGGCACTGATCATTAAACATTTGCTTGAAGTTGCTAATGATACAATGAATATTGTCAGTACGTCCATATTGTTATTTGATTTACATTGGCTTTGAAATAGTAAAGAAGAGGAAAGGGAAGACTTATGCAAGTGTAACAATATGTGTATTTCTTTCTACGTGACCAATATATGCATGTATTTATGTATGTATGCATGCGTGCTTGCGTGTGTACGCGTATTTATGATTGGCTGACTTTATTACCTCTTCAGCAAAGATTACATTAGGTTAATCAAAACGCGTGTGTATGTATGTATGTATGTATGTATGTACGTATGTACTTATAAGCGTTAGGGTTAGGGTTATGGTTTGCTATGATTGAATGCATTTCAAGGATATCAATTTTCGCGGTTTCGCCACAAACTCTAATTTTATCGCTGCTTAGACTTAAGGATAAAACAGTTTGATGGGAATCTGTGTCCTATTCTGTCGTCACGTCAATAATTGTTCGTCGGACTTTTACTTTCGTGATTGGAACCGACCACCAAATCCATAAATATTAGTACCCGATGATTTATGTAATGATATGTAATGTTATTAAAGCAGCCATTAACTGAATATGATATTACAGAATATATCTGCTTGTGAAGCGCTGTTGCCGAATTTACGCAGGTCTGATCATATCATATTTTTCTATCTCATTGATCAATCTCATTTATAGAGAATGATCAAGCATGCCACGATCATATATGGACTGTGATTGAGGAACATTTATGGCGGATGGATCTAGTCTTTCCTTCGTGATGGAAACAAGCACATAAGTGTTGTGCGGATATAGGAGGAGAATTGATGTCGTCATGAATATCATCGTTGCAAATAAAAGACAATTTGACATCCTGGTTGAGATTTCATCGTTTAGGAACGATTCATGGGGCAAAAGGTAAGAAACGTTTCTTTACAAAACGCAATTAATTGTGCAAACATATCCACTTACAGTAATAGACTTTGTACCGATATGTTTCATGAGACATCGTTGTCATTCATAATTAATTTCTATATTCCGTAGTTCCACGTTTCACATCTTTTGGATAATCCTCCCATCCCATAACAAAAGTGTACGAGGAAAACTCTTTCCATGCAAATGTAAGCTATTTCAGGTTGTTTGCGTTTAAAAAACAGTACAGTGATTTATGTAAGTTTAGAATCAATTATATATGCAATATACATTCTAATTTATATAGCAGTGCCATATTACATGTAACCTCTCACCATACTGACAATGACTATTGTTCTAAAGATGATGCACACCTGCTTGTAGGGGATGTACTGACAAGTAACTATTTAATTCTGAAAAAGATGCTTCCTTTGCTATCTGGCAGCGTTTTATCTAGAAAATATGTTTGAGAAGGCAAAACAGAAAACCAATAGATGATTTCTATAGACATACCAAGAAGGAGTGAATACGCATACATATCACAACGTGATGCATATTCATGCACACAAGTTGGATTTAATTTTATGAAAACTATGAATTATTTCGAAATAGTTCTGGAGGACACCAACTATGATTTTGATCCAAAGATCCAATTTGTCCATAGGTATATCCGTAGCTCTGCCTTAATATATACAGTTTTGGCTTGAATCTAACCTAAAATATTTGTCTGATTGCATTAGACCCACAGCTCAATACGAACTACACGTATTGTGCTGTAGCCCGAAAGAAGGGAGACATAGTGAAAATCGAGGAAGACGATTGTCTTACAAAGCATTCCATGCTATGCCAAGGTAACTTTCTTTCATGTCTGTGACTCTTTAACATTTAACCATTAGCTCTAAACATACGGGCATTTTCCAGCAACGCTTCATCTTGAGAATCCCGTCATGAATGCTACATGATGGTGATACTATGTACAACAATAAATGTAAATTCAAGCACATGAAGTATATGTACAAAGTTTAAAATGGACACAGAATTTGAATAGTCATGTAATGCTAAAACAGACATTTGCCGATAAAGCTGCAGTAGCAAGTATTGTTAAAAACACATTTGCCGATAAAATCTTCCAGTAACATGTATTGTTAAAAACAGACATTTGCCCATAAGCCTCCAGTAGCATGTGTTGTTGAGTCCATGCTCAAGATATGCAGCTTCAAAAGAATTGCATAACCACTTCTTAGCAGCGGTCTACATTAACTGTTTAATGCCAACAGTCTCAAGTCCTATTGTACATTTGTTCC
Source organism: Megalonaias nervosa (assembly GCA_016617855.1). Taxonomy (NCBI): domain Eukaryota; kingdom Metazoa; phylum Mollusca; class Bivalvia; order Unionida; family Unionidae; genus Megalonaias; species Megalonaias nervosa. The sequence goes on along the minus strand of JAECUM010015708.1, from coordinate 69,528 downwards.
CGGTTTGACTTTAGTCCTGTAATCACCTGCTTGATGGATTAATTTACAAAGTTCATTACCTGTTGGAATATTCCTGTATCTTTCTGAGCATGAATTAAAGCAGTCGAATTAATTGAACCTATGGTCTCTGTCAGCGATTCGATTAGTCGATGTGCTCTTGTTTTGGTAATATTCAAGTCTCGCATGGAAATGTAGTCTCCTCCGTGCATTGCATTTTGTCAGGTCCTTTACTGGCCTTGGAATCATCTATGGATAAATTCATTGTTTCTAGAGATAACATATTTTAGCATGCCCAAGTTCCTGCGGTCATCAAGAGAATGTTTCAGAGAGTAATTAACTCACTGTAAGCTGGCGTGAGCATTGGAATGTGTCTGCTTTGTCAAAGAAGCCACAAGTTTCCTACATTCTGCTGGGGTAGACTGAGTACCACGCTATTGCCTCCAATTAATTGTGATGTCAAAATTACTTTTTGACGTTTGAATCTTAGCGTTCTTGGCCAAATTTGTTAAGCGTTTTATTCAAACAATATGTTACGATTCTATTTTGGCGTTCGTGAGGTGTCATTTGTCTTGCAGACTAATATACACATTGTAAGTGCCAATAACTACCACCTCTTTACAGAATTTAGGTAGGGACAATTCATCATGTTTTTATTCCGTTCTCGTGTAAGTCAACAGTGACATGATATTGCTTGCTGAGATTTTAGTAATTGGAGAGGTTGGTCCAGCGAACAGTTTTTAGTACAGTACACAGTCTCCTTGATATTTGTCATATTGGAGAGTTAGAGGTACTAGGAGTCGCTTGGTGTGAGTTACGGGCCTAACAAGGGCAGATGAACTTGCGATTAGAGAAGAGATCATTCTACTAGTCCGTCTGACAGAACTGCAAAATAAGCATCTGTTAATACGCATCTGTTAATATCAGATTCTGGCATGCAAAATACAGTTGGATCGCTAGAAAATTGAGAAGAATACCTACCATTAAGCATGACTGATGAGGGAATTAAATGTTTACACCGATTTTGTCTATGTGTATGTCAGTCCGATTCAGGAGGAAAGAAGGTTGCGTTACTTCCAGAGCTTTATTGTAATAGTTGCCTTAGTTTCCTAATCTGTATTTGACGAGATGTGTTTGCTGGCCCGTTGCTGACGGTTGAGCAATCAAAACACGAAATGTGTTTGCAGGCCCATTGTTGACCGTTTTGGAACGTATTTGATACTTAATTCAAAATTGGTTCAAAAATGTTAATATATAAAATTTTGATAGTACTTTTCCATACATTTTTGAACCAGGTCAATGAAATGCATGCTGATAATCTCAGTTCCGTAAGGGGGGAGATATTCGCCTAACAGGTACATACGGAATCATGGACGTTACATTCTTTTGTTCTAGAATTTCTGCGGCACTACGTCTTCAACGTTTAAATTTTCTCAATATTGAAAGATATGACTGGGAGTGAAGGAAGTCTGGACTTAACTGGAAACATATGTCTTAGCTTCGTCTATTGTTCCTTGTGATTTAATGAAACTACCGAACAGATGACGATAATTTTCAATAATATTTATGAGGAATCAGAGCATGAAATGTTGAGCCAAAAAGAGAATTAGCAAAAAGATAAAGTCAGATTTAAAAAATAGAGTTCAAACTTAATATCAACGTTTGATCAAAGTTTGATTAAGCTAACTCTAAATGACTTGAAAGTCACTTAGTAAGTCAACATGAAATGTGGAGTTCAACCTGATTTGGGGTCCCAAACGCTTTGCACATAAACCAAGCATCCAATTTCAATTTGGTAGACAGATAGTGATGATTTTTCTTTAAAATCGATCAATATTTTCGGGGTTTACGAGACTAATATATGGTATAAATTTAGACAAAGTGTAAAATGTATGCATTTTGGTATGGTAAGTTGGTTAAACGTTACCCAATAGGGTTGTTTTAATCTTGTTTCTGTAACTACTTTTGTAGAGGGACGAATGCTACACACATTACAATGGGACCCATGTTCACTTGTTACGATCTGAGATATTATTTAAAATCAACGTCGTTCAGTGTTGCAGATATCATTCGTTTTCAATACGGCTGAGAACGATTGCATGTTATAAGTGCAAGCTGGATCTTTTGCCCAATACCTTTTTTCTTCTTATAGAACCTGCATATTTTAAATGTGGTAATTTTCACACTCTTTTAGGTTGTGTGTATTCTGCTTGTATGCCACATCGTCTTGAGGTTTCATACATCAAGCAAGCACCGTGTATAAAATGAAAAATGAGGCAGCTGCGCTAATGAATCTATGAACTAACCACACTTCAAGAACTGTGGCAACAAAACAAAAGTCTTATACCAGATGTACTTACCACTAGATGGTTCAACATTCTTTTGGCAAGGAAAATAGTTCATACTATTTTAGTCAACTAACTACACAACTTTCTCAGCTGATATATTAGCTAATTTAACAGATGGGAGATGATGCAACAAATATTTATAAAGGGGATAAAGGAAAGTATATTTATTGCTTCAGGATGCATTGTAGAAATCGATTTACCGTGTTCGTCCTGTCAACAGTACTTATACAATGCAACTGTAATTTGATAAGATGCACTGAAGCATTGAACAGAAAATACAATATGGTTACAAACGGTGTTATAAATTAATCTTTTCCAGTGGAAAATATTTTAAAGGATTCAAGGACGTATCATTATGTTTTGTTTCAATCAAATTGTGTTTAATAACAAAGAAGAGGAAAACTCTAGCAGAAATATAATTTCCTTAGATTTCTAACCTTGTTTGACTATTTCTTTTAATCTCCAGCATCCCTTGCCTCGCATATTTTTTTTCCAAATTCATAAGTACTGGAATACATTGCGAGGTGGGAAAATTAATTGCCAAAATATATTGTATCAATGACAGACATCTTGACTTTGTGGTAATTGTACCTATCGTGTCAATGACAGATAACTTGACTTTGTGGTCATATCGTTCTCGACATAGATTTGCCTCTAAATATATATATATATATAAATTTTTTAATTAATGGTAAAATATAATTATTTGTGCAAACATGCGCCCACTTTGATTAATGCTAATAAATCTAACAACCACCACCATCATCATCATCATCATCATCATCATCGATGTCAACAATTGTCATTTTTCTGATCTTATTTCTTTTTATTATGTTACTTATTGTCCCTATTTCAATAATTAGTTTATATATTATCTTGTTATTACAACAGGACACACAAAAGAAAACAAAAAAAAAAAAAAAACAAGTGCATAACTCTTATGGTCCCTTTGGATTCAGATGAACATGTGGTGAAGCAATAATTTAATGTGTCGTAATACTGACACATATGCATCTGGTTAGTGTTTCACAGCGCATGGCAAAGAAAGTCTTTACTACATCTGACTGCCAATGAGAATCAATAATCAGGCGAACCACGTGTTTGTTGAGTCTCTAGTCACGTGATGTCAGCATACAAAATCAAGATTCATTAGGGATTCTAAAATATTATTAGCTTACCATTGAATGGAAGAACAAACACTTTAATTAGTTCAAAACTTTCTCAGTTTATCTTGGCAAGAAGCAGGTTGAATCGTGACTGAAATACTTATTTTAAATCATGTCTTTAATGGATGGATACAAGAAGGCATGCCCTTAATGTCTATGTGTTATGAGTAAGACTTTAATTCCATACATATGCCAAATGTTTGCATACATTTTCCGTTAGATTAGGTACACCTTCCCAAACGTCCATTGGTACGCAAATCTGTCTAGATTACGATTATCAGAGTAACAATTCTTGTGACCAATACACAAATTACTTTGATTCTAGGTGTTAGTAACTGATTGTTACAAATAAGTGTTGTTCGTGTTTGTCTATAATATCATGATGAAAAGCAAGGCGAATATAACCATTCAATTTCTATAAGTTCTATGTTCTATGCCAAAATATACACATAAACTAACAAATGTACCAGTGCACTAAAATTCTGCATGCAGTGCTTATCATCCTTTTCTGGCATAAAATAAAAATTCATCTTTGTCCCATATAATGAAATGTTACAGTTCCTCCCCCATAATATGTTTCTTTCTCACAGGAAGTACAGAGAATGGTAAAAGTACATTAAACAAATAATGGTGGTGAGGTTCATGTTCATTGCCTGAACCTTTCTTATGTTGGAGGCAATTTGTAATATGAACAAACATACACGTTCCATACATAAAAGACGTTATGTTCCACAGGACACGTTGACGATTACAGTTACACAATATAAGAAAGGCAGGACGAGCATAGCGGACGAATAAGACTTACCTATATCTATTTTTTTATTGTATCATATACATGGTCAGTATTGACAATCTCGTTGTTCTATATTTTAGCTGGGTAGCTGAAAAGCTTTTATGGCAATCAAACGGGTATCTCTGATATCAACGAATACAAGGAATATATGAAATATAAGAAAGTCCATGGTCAAGAGCTTTGTGAACGTACTCGATGTCTTCACGGTATACCTGGGGTATGTAAAGAGGTGTAGACCAAGAGATTTGGAAAGATTTGAGGTATTTTCTTGTCTGTTTTGTCTTGGAAGTTCATTTATATAGTGGACGTGTTGTGCTGAAAATTAGTTTAAGTGACAACGATGGTAGCGATGCCAAGATAAAATTGACGATATTCTAAGAGAACAGGCAGGAGTTGAGTAGGTAGATCTACGCAATTATCGATGTTGTGTGAACATAATGGCTGCTTATAATACGCTAGAGACGAAGAAAACCGCCGGGCAAATAATATCCTATTACAATTAAATCTCTACGATTTTCAATCGAAACGATTCAAAGAAGTAAACATGACAAGAAGCTTCAAAATATTTGTGTATATTACAAAAAAAAAGCAATGAGCAATGGTTCGTAAAGAGTCGATAATTTCGTCGTTGAGACGAGTGGCTTGAGCAACATGCGTGGCACCATTGAATGTTTTAAAGTACTAGATTGTTTATACCAAAATATACGTCGCGAAAAATAATCGGAATTTTGTGGATGCTGAGTCAAGAGATCGCCGGTGAAAACTGTATTTATGAAAACATCTCAAAGTAAAAGCTTGAAATCAACACTTAGTAGATCTTTGAACTGTCAACATCAGACCCCCCACCCAGCAACCCCACCCCCAAATCAAAACAACAAAAACCAAAAAACCATCATCATATCCAAGAAACTAACTCTGTAGCTTCTATAATGTTGAGCCAATTTTAACCAATGCAAATAAGACCAGTGGGAATGGATAAGGGATAGATTGCGATTACCACAGTTTAAGTTTCGATGCTAGCCGATCATTTGTGATAAGAATACATTCAGAGAAGACGGTTGCCAAGTTTACAATCGATTATCCAGTCGAATTCAACATGATTGGTCAAGTGATTTTCGATTCAATCGCTGATTGGAATACGGTGATGGAAACCACATGATCTCTCAACGTAACAAATATATGTCACACAATTTATATATATATATATATATATATATATATATATATATATATATATATATATATATATGTATATATATATATATATATAGGTGAGCACAAGAACTCGGAATGATTCTTATCTACTTTAGAGTCATAAATCACTTGTGCAAAATAAACCTCAATTACTCGATATAATTAGGTGATATATTGATTATTACTTGAATTGATTTAGGTGTAGCATCAATATTAACTGCTTGCCTCGAATTGACCTTGAATGTTTAAGGCAAAAGAAGAAAACGGAAATATCAGTAATATCGTCTCGATTTGTACTTACAACAAATAAAGCCTCTAGAACGTTAGTACGCTAGGAAGAAAGAAATATGAAAGATGGAAAAAATTACAAAACCTTAATCCCAAACTTGAAGGGAAGGGAATAAATAATGATTTAGTCGTATGTTAGCAACTGCTGATTAACATGTTAAACGGACGTTCGTTTAGCCTTTCTCTGCCAGCTTTGAATCCAATTTTAGATATTCAACTCATTCACATTTAAAACAAAATGAAAATACATCCCATCCTACAGCATCACTTCTATCCTTCTGTAATGTTCCAGTACGTGGGCGTAAAAGTGAACCTCAAGATGAATACAGTAATAAATTTCTATGCTGAGAAAGGCATAAAATTCAATAATGTCTAATTTTGGCATTATTATTTCAGACCTAAGTTAATCTTGGATATATATTCAAAAATCGATAATTAACGAAAATATAAAAAGTAAGCTTTATTTAATATTATGTATATCTATATTGTTTTAAATAATGCTCCTACTAAATGAATTTATTTAAACTTTATTATTTTTATTCATTGCGAGTTGTACATGATATCTTTTGTTATAAATTTGTGAACGTGACATGGCTCTGTTAAGAACGCAAATTTCATCGGATCTATAGATAGATGTTTACCTATGTGTTGACAATTATTAATAATAAGATTCAATGGCGTCATTAGCCTAATTTTGTATTGGCTGATGGGGTTTCGCACGTTCTGACCCCCCCCAGTAATTTCCCATTGGTTGGGCTGGGTTGCGTGAAGAGGCAAACGTCAACGTAAACTTAGTAGTGCATTCTGTCACGTAGGGTCTTTCGCGAGATAAAGTAGCAATAAACGGTATATATAAGGATATAATTAAGCATTCAGCTTCATTCAGATCATTGGAGTCATTCTCAATTCTTGTGTTCCTTTTCTGAGTCTGCAGACTTGTTTTATATTGTGCTTAGATATTATTAGAGAGGAAAACCATTTGTTTGGAATGTTCAGTGGAAAAAAAAACTGCTCATATTAGACTATACTTTTATTCTGGAACTGTGCCAAATTATTCGAAGGAATTCTGGACAACGCCATCTTCACGACGTTACAGTTCTTCGAGGATATTTCAGGTTTTGAAATTTATGAGGAACTTTTCATTCATTTAGGACTTTCATAGGGATTCGCTTCATAATGCTGTTAAATTCCTCTCATATTTTCATGTATAAGTTTGATAATTACATCGTTTGTAAAGTTCTACAAAACGTGCTGGTTTTGTTTCATTCTGTTACTTATTTTGTGACCATAGAGTTCGAACAATAAAGCATTAATACTGCAAATTCACGATCCAGTTCGACAGATGAAGAATATACAGGAAGTACAGCATCTTCTAGCACAACCGAGTGTATCCTTAAGGAAAGCCAACATCTATATATAATCAATTAATTATGAAAGTCTGTTATAGATGTGATAGATGATGAATTTTCAGAAATGACAACATCCTTTGTCACACAATTCTCTGAGATACCTAGGAACAGAAATGTCGAAATGTCGACAATGACAGGTCTGAATATAATTCCCATTAAAGAGTTTAAATATATTAAAAAGAACTAGTTAGGCGATGATGTATGAATGTTTCTAAACCTGCTTTCATCTCGATATTTTCTGCAAAATTTATTGCAATAATATAAATGTAATTTTTCTTTTCTATTTTTGCCGTGATTGTAATTGAAATGCACCCACTTTAGACTTGAGAGATTATGGTGCTTAATTTCATTTGATTTGAGAAAAAGAACCAATAGCTGAGGGAAATGATAATTAAATCCACTTCTATGTTCCGATGGTCATATGGTTCAAGTATAAAGGAAAAGAGTTACACTCATATGTATCTTATTATTTACCAGACACAAAAATTTATTCCCCACAAATAGCAATTACAACTGGATGGCATATGCAGAACCATTCACGTGGCATGTAACTTCTAACCTAAGACTGATGTTTACGATCTCTATTGATATATTTCGTATTTTAGCTATAGATTGCACAGATAAAGAAAGCAAATGGTACTAAGCTAGAACCAGAAGATACACAAACATAAGCAATGACAATTATATAATGTATGTTCTTGCTATTATTATTATTATTATTATTATTATTATTATTATTATTAGTGTCTGACCTTTGATGATGCTAATCCATTTTCCATCATTTGTTTTCTTTACAGAGAGAATGATCATATATGTGGTCAGTGCTGTGTCTGTGACATTAATAGCTGCACTATTCGTGGCTGTGGTTGCTTGAACAATCAGGCATAAATTAATGTACTCCAAAGTTGAATTTCAGGCATTACATTCCAAAGTTTAATTATCACGCATTACATTCCAAAGTTTAATTTCAGGCATTACATTCCAAAGTTTAATTATCAGGCATTACATTCCAAAGTTTAATTATTAGGCATTACATTCCAAAGTTTAATTGTCAGGCATTACATTCCAAAGTTTAATTGTCAGGCATTACATTCCAAAGTTTAATTGTCAGGTGTTACATTCCAAAGATTAATTATCAGGCATTACATTTCAAAGTTTGATTATCAGGCATTACATACCAAAGTTTAATTTCAAGCATTACATTTCAAAGTTTGATTATCAGGCATTACATTCCAAAGTATAATTATCAGGCATTACATTCCAAAGTTTAATTATCAGGCATTACATTCCAAAGTTTAATTATTAGGCATTACATTCCAAAGTTTAATTGTCAGGCATTACATTCCAAAGTTCAATTGTCAGGCATTACATTCCAAAGTTTAATTGTCAGGTATTACATTCCAAAGATTAATTATCAGGCATTACATTTCAAAGTTTGATTATCAGGCATTACATACCAAAGTTTAATTTCAAGCATTACATTTCAAAGTTTGATTATCAGGCATTACATTCCAAAGTATAATTATCAGGCATTACATTCCAAAGTTTAATTTCAGGCATTCCATTCCAAAGTTTAATTATCAGGCATTACATTCCAAAGTTTAATTAATGAGGAATTACATTCCAAAGTTTATCTATCAGGAATTGCATTCGAGAATGCATAGACTTTGAATTTTCTGTCAGGTTTGTTGCTTACAAGATGCTGGTAAAAGGTACCACTACATAAATTTATCTTGATCTTGTACGTTACTAAATGAAATTTACTGGAAACTGGATAACCAGTAAAGAATGTTACTTGGATTCAATAGAAAGCAGCAAACCATGTTTAATATAAAATACTCTGTTTACTCACTTTAGCTTGATGTTTACATATTATGACAATGAAAACAGGCATGATTCCGGGAAGATCATTTGGACTAAAAATGACATCCATTCTATTCTATTCCGGGAAGATCATATGGACTAAAAATGACATCCATTATATTCAAATGCAATTAATTCCAGAGAATGAAACAGTGTTTTAATGTTTGTTCACGTTAGTGCCTAACAACGGGAAATCAAGTTTTGTGCACCTTATATTGAAGATAATGCAATAGATTTAATCGAATATTTAGAAATGATGACGGAACTATATATCGAACTTAACTAGTTCAATGATACCTTCACGATCATATGAAATTTTTCTGTTTTATGAGCCGGGTGTTAATAAGCGTCAATTATCAGTGGTCCCATGATAATTTCTGCTTGATTTCAAGATGTAAAATAAATGTATCAACCGGATTTTTATTAAAATAAATTATATTGCAATTTCAGATGTAAAGGGATCCAACTACAGTCCTAATAATCGCACCTTTTTCTATCGTGATGTGTACTATTATCAACATTTAATATATTTAAATTTATTTGAAATATATTTACTAATGATAAACTTATCAAGATTAATAATCTGTTTTAAACTACATTTGAAAATATGTTTTTGAATAACTCAATGTAATCAATTTATTTTGAAATAAATCATGCTACCTTCACAGATCATCAAAAAAAGTAGCAGAATTTATAAATTCCGATTAGTCTTTCTAAGACATTTATCCTAATTTCACATCAAATTTATATATTTCATTACTTGTTGCAATGATACTGTCTCAATTATAGGGGGAGACGACATCAGTTTGAACATAACGAAATGCAATCAATCGGGTCCACAAGTGAACAACAGATATATTTACCAATGCAAGTATCCTTAACTACAGAAATGACATCTGAAAAGGCACACAGTGAAACACTACCTGGCCAGACTCCATACGAAAATATTGTCCTAGCCCAAAATGAATTAAAAGTAAAGGTGCCACGATTTGTACAATCTAACTATACTCAAGCAGAAAAAGGAGAGGTGTGATAGCAATATGAGGATAAAAAAAAAAACAGCTGGTTCACACTGCTTATATTCAAATTGCATTAAGGGTGCTTTACATCAAAGATGATGACCACCAATGCAGGTTATTTCGCAGAGTACGACTGGTTCCCCGAATTTTCGGGTTTGCGACAGATTCAGTCATCAAAAGACTTAATAATCTTTAATTATTCTCTCATTTTTGTTTGATTAGTTTATTTTTAAAGAATTGACATCAAATACGTGCGCTTCTGAAATCTTTAATAAGTTCATTTTTCTGATACTGAACAAATTACATTTAGGGTAATCTCTCTCTCTCTCTCTCTCTCTCTCTCTCTCTCTCTCTCTCTCTCTCTCTCTCTCTCTCTCTCTCTCTCGTAACATTGGTTATCTGCAGGCGTCTGCGTCAATTGAAGTTTCCAATAAAAAGCTGTAAACATGTAATCATTCGTCAGTGTTACTTTTATTGCCGTAACTTCAGATGATGGCATCAATATCATTAGCAAACTGGAAAAAAATACCTCCGCACCTTTTGCACAACGGGCTTTAGATAATCGCATATTTCGATTGGATCAAACAGAAGGTGAAGCAGTTGTATAGGTACTAACCCTTCTAATAAAAATTGTGATTGGTGCAGTGGATAGCTTGTATGATTTGATTAGGGTAAGCACAAACCTGTGGTGATAAACCCAAACCTTGTCACCTCAAATCAACTGTAAAGCAATAAAGAGACTATGAAATCTCATGCACACGCACATAGCTACATTCCAGGACATTTGCATATTAACACGTTCGAGACTACAGGCACATTCACATATCCAGCATTGGAAGTTATTGGAAAACCACTGATAATTCAAATGGAACTTCCTACATTTGAATTTGTGAAATAACTTTTAAGATTTTTTGGAATATTTATATATGTACCATGACTAAAATAATCATTTGAGTATTAAACGGGATTAAATACGATTGAAAACTTTGTGTCCTGCTGTTTCTTACACAATAACATGGAATGTCGTAATATATAATAAAAGTCTTACCACTCTAGTGATCGGACATTTATCAAACGCAGTTAGACTGTCCGTTCTAGAGCCATGGTGAAACCATTGATGTGTGCTCAGATCATTGAAGCATACTTAGATTATCCAGTCGAGTGCAGGAACAAAAACAAATCACGTTCACAGCGTCACGATACGGTTTTCATACATTATATTATATTATGTGGTGATCGGGGTGCTCTGGGAGGGGTAGTACCTCTGGTGGGGGGTATGTCGTGCTCTTTCTTGAGTAGCTCTTCCACTTTTGGCCCCCACCAGGCGCTCAGCGCTCACCTGTGGCTCCAAGAAGCTGTAGAATGCACAGCGGCCACACCACGGGCAACGGCTTTGACTGGCCGGCTAAACCATTTTAAGAGTAGCCGACGGGTCTCAAACCCTCGCTGAGTTGGGATAATGCCTATCCTTGCATGCAAAGCCAGCTTCGGAGGACTGGACGGAAGAGATCAACTGAGCGATCCAACGACCACGAAGACGAATCTGCAAATGCTTTGTGGAGAGCGCAGGGCATGACAAGGCACTGAAGACGTCATGGCCATCCAATGCAGTCGAAGTAGTCCCCAGAAGTGACGAATCTTCGTACCACTGGATCCCAACTACCAAAGCCGAGAGAGTGAGGCTGTCTCTGTGCAAAGCCTGTTCCACTTAAATCTCCTTCACGCACAGGTTATGTTGTGCACTTATCATTCATCCCAATCACCACACTCGTCGTTCCCTACCTGCACCTAAAAAAGTCCTACGGCCGTGGGCGACTGGCGAAGCAACAGGTAAATGACCGTTGTTACTTGTAGTCAGAGACCTGAACGTAGGTGGCCCTTGGACAAGTAGTCGTTCTGCTCTGTACCCAGGGCAGCGGAGCAGTTCGGCAACATCCAGGGCCACTGAGCAGACTTTCTCAAGACAGCGCTGCTCACCCTATCTAGGGAGGGGCCTAGAAAAGGTGGCCTAAAAAATAGCCTGCCCTTCAAAATGTGGCCAGTTTTCCTCGGCTGCCAAGATCATCCATCTTTGCGGTCGAAACCTTCAAAGAAAGAAACTTCTTTTTGGAGAATGGAACATCCGTACTCTCATGGACAAGAGAACGTAGAAAGACCTCACAGGAGAACGGCTCTAGCTGCTAAGGACATTTCACGCTACAATATCGACATTGCAGCCTTGAGTGAAACTAGGTTCGCAGAGGAGGGTTCTTTGACCGATCTGGCAAGCGTCTACATCTTCTTCTGGAAAGGAAAAAGACCAGAACAAAGACAGGGTCCACTAAGTCGGCCTGGCTATCAAATCAAGTCTTCTGAAGCAACATCCGGACCTGCCTGTTGCTATCAATGAGAGGCTAATGAAATTCCTGCTACCTATCAGCCACAAGCGCCCCGCAACTATTATCAGCGCAGATGACCCTACCCTCAGGAGCCCGGCGGAAATCATCGAGTAGTTCTATGCGGACCTCAACTCTGTACTGTGCTCAGTTCCAGCTGACGACAAGATCATACTACTGGGGGACTTCAACGCCCGTGTTGGCTGCGACTATGGTCGATGGAAACGTATGCTTGGCAAGCACGGTGCCAGCAAGATGAGCAACAACGGCCTGCTCTTACTCAGCAAATGCGCAGAATTTGACCTCCTCATCACAAACTCAGTGTTCAGAATGGCGGACAAACACAAGAACACCTGGATGCACTCCAGATCTCGCCAGTGGCACTTAATGGATTATGTAATAGTCCGCCAGCGCGATGTCCAGGATGTCCTCATCACCAAGGCCATGCGATGAGCGGAATGCTGGACAGACCACAGACTTTTCCGAAATACTCTAAAGCTGCGCATTGCCACCAAATCATCCAAGGTATCCTAAGCTTGTGCGCACAGCCTTCATCATTGTAAAACTTCAGCAGCCTTCCACCCAGCCCGACTTCCAAAACAGCCTAGATGACAAGCTGTCTACCAACGGACCCATACGTGGAAAAGCCTCCGAGAAATGGAACAAGCTCAGGGACATGATAAGAGAGACAGCTATGGCGATTCTGGGCCTAAAGAAGCTAACCCATCAAGACTGGTTCGACGAGAACAACGATGTCATTGAAGATCTGCTTGCCAGATAGAACAAAGCATTCATTGACTGGCAGAATGACCCACACTCCATCCCCAAAAAAGACAACCTCAAATCCTATCAAGCTGAGGCTCAGAGAGAACTGTGCAAGATGCATAACCAGTGGTGGGAAAAGAAAGCTGAGGAAGTGCAACGCTATGCCGACACTAACAACTACAAAGAGTTCTACAGCGCCATCAAGTCAATCTTCGGCTCCTCAAAGTCTGGCTCTGCCCTTGCTTGCTGCAGATGGCAGTACACGAATAAAGAACAAGGGTGGAATTAAGGTCAGATGGAAAGAACACTTTAGCCAGCTCCTAAACCTACCCTCATCGGTCAGCCAATTTGCTCTTGACCAAATACCCCAACAGCAAACGCACGGCCAAATGGATGTTCCGCCAGCGATAGTGGAGTTGAGGACGGCCATTAAACAAATGAACTGTAGCAGGGCACCTGGAAATCATGGCATCTCAGCGGAGGTGTACAAGGCTCTCAGTGAACAGACTCTGGAAGCATTCTACGATGTGCTAATCAGCATCTGGACGGAAAAAGGAGATGCCGGATGACCTCCGCGACGCATCATTTGTGACCTTCTGTAAGAATAAAGGCACACATGTGGACGGCAGTAACTACAGAGGCATCTTCTTGCTCTCCATAGCTGGCAAAATACTTGCTCGCATCATTCTCAACAGACTTAGTGGGCAGTGGCAGAAGATAAACTGCCCGAGTCTCAGTGTGATTTTCACCCAGACCGCAGCACAGTTGACATGATCTTCGCAGTGAGATAAGTCCAAGAGAAGTGCCTCGAGCAGAACATGAATGTGAATGCCGTCTTCGTGGACCTGACGAAGGCATTCGATACAGTCAGCAAACACGCACTGTGGGTAGTACTCAAGAAGCTTGGTTGTCCTCAGAAGTTTACCAACCTCATCTTGCTCTTCCATGAAGACATGACTGGAGTGATTCTCTCAGACGGTGAACCCTCTGAGAAATTCCTCATATCTAACGGTGTCAAACAGGGCTGCGTACACGCTCCGGTTCTCTTCAACCTCTTCTTCACGCAGGTACTTGTCCATGCCATCCGTGACCTTGACCTTGGTATCTACATTAGATATCGCCTGGATGGATTCACCTTGCTGCAAAAACCAAGACGCTAGAAAGACTCATCACTGAAGCACTCTTTGCATATGACTGTGCCCTCATGGACTATGAAGAGACTCACCTACAAGCAATTGTGGACAGGTTCTCTGAAGCCTCCAAACTGTTTCGACTCACAATTAGCCTAGGAAAGACAGAAGTCCTCTTCCAGCCCGCCACAAACACTGTCCCTTCACACCTCTGCATCACCATTGGCAATACGCAGCTGAAGACTGTGGACAATTTCAGATACCTAGGCAGCACAATATCCAGTGATGGCTCCCTGGACAAAGAGATCACTGCGAGGATCCAAAAAGCCAACCAAGCACTCGGACGACTCCGATCCAAGGTCTTGCAGCACAAGGACATACGCGTGTCAACAAAGATGAAGATGTGCACTGAAGTTGTCCTCTCGTCTCTCTTGTATGGCTGTGAAACGTGGACTGTCTAATTCCACCAGCGCTCTCTGAAATCCATCACGCGGATCAAGTGGCAGGACTGAATCCCTAACCAGGAAGTCCTTGACAGAGCCAACACAACAAGCATTGAAGCCAAACTAATCTAATCTCAGCTTCGTTGGGCTGGCCATGTCATCCGCATGGATCAAAACAGAATCCCAAAGCAGCTGTTCTTTGGCGAGCTAGCCCAGGGCAACCGAAACCAATGCCGCCCTCGCAAAAGGTACAAAGACAACCTGAAGACGCACATCAAATGGGCTGACCTTCAGCCCCACCAGCTCGAGCTCGCTGCCTCAGACAGAAGTAACTGGCGAGCCCTGAATAGAAAAGCGAGCTCCACCTTTGAGACTGACCGCCGCCAGCGTCGTGCTGCAGCTCGTGAGAGACGTCACTGAGCTGCGTCCCAGCCACCCGCAACCACCGGTGTCCCATGCCCCACTTGAAATAGCCTATGTGCAACGGAATTTTGACTCCGGAGCAACATGAGCGTCCATCGTCGATGATACCGCAAAACATGTCTTCCTCGGCCGCCCAGAGACTACCAAGAATGAAACAGAGTTAAACTGTCCCCTCGAGTGCCAAAATAAAATTAATCACGTTCACATAGTGGTAGGGCTTGGTGTTCAGCTATTTATTTCTCTCGCACAGCTAAACTCTCTAGTCGCATACTAATACAACAACTAGTTACGTTCACATTTGTTGCGACAAGATGCTCATAGATTATTTTTAAGCAGAATTTAGAATATCCAGCCGAGTACCAAAAGGAAGCATGGTGTAGGACACGGTGCTCAGACGTGTAATTACTGCACACTATTAGACTGTCAAGTAGATTGTAAATACAAAACAAATCACTGTATTGATTGACATTTATCATAGTAATAGTGAATATTCCAAAATACAATATGTCACGTGAACATGACACTATGGGAATGCTGATAAACATACTGGTTATCTCATTATTGGCTATAGAGTTTCCATTAGAAAATGGTTTAATGTAAGTAATATAAATTTAGTCTATTTTGTAATGTACTGTGGTCCTGTGTATGGGAATTTGATCATATACTTACCTGTCAGAATGTATGAAATAAAAATAAATCATGCGATTGGAGCCAAAACTGATTTTGATGCTTGAGCAAGTCGAGACATTTGCATATTGTATAGGGAAATTGTTGAAATGTACCTGTAATCCACCTTTAAAGGAAGCGTTTCAATTTGTTTTAATAAAACTAACTCCAGTTCTTTGTTAGCTGATATTAGATAATTGGATATCATTTTGCGGTGGACCCCACATAAGCTATTCCACAGCCGATATTGAGATTCAGAAAGCCTGCATATTTTTAGATGCGGTCCTAATATGATTCTATCAGCAAATTACCTTGCTTGGAGATGATTGTCGGTTCTGTACGCGTGGTGCTGTGCATATGTTAGACGGCTGCGCGTGTATCTAATACAGTTAAAGTCACGTTTCTGTGAGACTTTAACATGCTTTGTGCCATCTTTAGAATTGTGGTGGTCTGGACAAATAAAGTAATTGTGCTGAAGGACAAAGTTGCAGATGAATGTGTAAAACTCTTCTGATACAGGCAGCGTATATCGTTAGAAAATTTACTTAAGAGTTTTTTTTTTTTACCTCTGTTTGTTTATATTAGTGTTAATTAATCATTGCACGTGCTACATTAGGTAAGTTACAATATACCTGGATTAATGAGGCTGACAAAGAGGCCAAACTGTGTAGCAAAGAAGCATCAATTTTATTTTCTAATGTAAAGAGACACACCAATTTCCATATTATTAGACCGGCATCATTTTGTTGTTGACGTCACTGACAATCGACACAGACTATATCTATGCAAGTAGCCACTAGATGAAAGTTGAATGCAGTTTCTTTGAGTTTTGGAGTGAATGCAATCTTGAGCAATATTTCACTTGCGACCAATTAAATATCGTTGAAGGGTTCATGTTTCGAAAGCTGGAATATGGCGAAGTTAATAATATCTGCCACTGGATATTTGTTGTTTATCATTATGTGGAATGGCAGCAGTGTTAAAGTTGATAACGTAGCATAATGCTGTTGAGATGACAAGGTTTTATAATCTGGAGATGAAAGAAGTGGAGTGAAGTTGCCAACGTACGTTCACTTGTTCCAATTAGGGCCCCATCAAGATTTTACAGGGCTGCCGCCAGAACGTCTGTAACGTTAAGCTTGCAGACAAATTTGATAACAGAAAAAACATATGCTGCCAAGCGGTATTGAAAGTGGATCGTTGCGGTAAATAATTAGTCAAGCGGTCAGCAGACAAACCAGATCGACAAGTATACAAAATCTGAAGGTATATGAAAGTTTTCTGTGACAAATCCAGTCCATGCCTTCTAAACCGCATGAAAGTACCATTTTTCTCTGGCGAGTGTAGTTCTAGTGCACCCCATCCGAAATCGAGCCTGCAGTGAGCCTCGTGAAAGTGAACCCTGGCAACGCCGCTCATAAGACGCTACCCTTTCCAGTCAAGTATAGTTATTGGTTGCAAGTTTCCTGCAGCATTGATAATCTTGTCTGGCTCACAGATATTTGTTGGACCTGTTTGGAATATTATTGTAATTAATAACTTTCAGATATACATGATTTTTTCAGTATGCTGAACGAATTCGCGTCTATGGCCAAAGTAGGAATTAAATAACCCGATAATTGACCTGTCTGTGCTGTCATAAGAATAGAAATCGCTATTTAACCTGAATACATTATATCAGCTTGTAAAAGTGGGCCAACATGTGCTGCATGATTTTGCAAAAAGTCTGTCTGAAGCATATTGAAATCTAAAAGAGCACAATGGAAACTGTTTTGAACAACTAGAAGTGTGAGAAAGTCATTGCATGACAAGAAAACGTTAAGTACGTGAGGTTGAATGACTTGCACGTGCGAGTAATCATTAACCTAACTGAAGACAATGGCATACCCAGCGAAGACGATGAATTATTTAGCGAATACGACAAAGACAGCGGAGACAACAGCGATGACGAAAACAGCGAAGACATCCACGACCACAGTCAAGAGCAAATTAGAGAAATGCGGTCCGCATACAATACACATAAACACCAATGACATTTACTTGCAGTGATAGATAATACTGGGAAAGTATACGTAGCAAGTGGAAATGGCATGAAAGAACATGGCGGGATATATTCAACTGCAAGGCCTTAGAAACCAGAAAGTCAGTATGCAAGGACTGTTGAATGTTCGATTTTATTGGATGCCAATGTAAGAGGGCTAGCCATTTATGTGTTAGTGTAAAACACATTTTGTTGGTGGCAATGGTGAAATAAGTTGGCCAAATGCCAGCTTAAATAATCAGGTACAATAGCGTAGACATTTTAGCAATTCATAGTTGGTTTCGTACGAATATACAAAATAAAAGCTCTAGACCAGCTTGGAATCGTTACATTGGAACACTAAAACGCTAGGATGCTGACTACAGTGTCGGACGGGAGAACAACCGGCCATTCAATATACAATGATGCAGTAGACTTAAACGATAAATCAACCGCGATAATACTTGACCAATACATATATCAAACTATCAACGCTTAAAACAGAGATTGATATTCACTAAAGACGCACTTGGCCTTATTAAAGATCTTGGACAAAAACTAGAGCAAGTATTGACCATACCAAGCAAGTGCTTAATCCATGTTATTCGAGATGAACCTAAAGACATGCAAACAATCGCCGTTGCTTTGCATATTAGAAGACGACTTCACTTTCATATTGTTATGTTATTTTATCTTTTCTAACGGGTTCTATTTTCTTTATTGGCACTGATCATTTTTTTCTCTCTGACACTGACACACATTGTTTACTTCTTTCTGGGACCGATGGACTCCGTCAGAATGAAACATCTCGAGAGAATATGTCATCACACGGGGACTGAAATTTTCCATTACGCTGGCAATCGGTATCTGAACTTGCCATCATACGGGAATTTATAATTTCCATTATGATGTCAGTAGTATTTGCCCTAACACAGGAATTGATATTGTACGTTATGATGGCAGTAGGTGATAAAGTCATATAATGCATTTTCTTGTGGGAGGGTCCAATTAATTGACAATATGATCTATAAGTAATTGCTGGTAGTGACATGACCTGGAAGAGGGCAACGTAATACATAATCCCCAGTCTAGTATTTGAAATAAACTTGTTTGGTTTGCTTAAAGGCATTATAAAGACATTATTGACTATATCATACTGAATAAATGAGAGCTAAGTGCCAAATGCACACCAAGACAGCCTATAAGGGGAAGTTTGGTTTTCCCGATCGAACTAAGTGAACAAAGCTACTGTTTCAAGCGCTGATTATTATGGATCGATGTTAGCTTTGATATTATTTCGTCTAAGTTAGAAATCAAGCACATCAGGGTTGAAATGGCTCACAAGCTGCACGTAGTACTTTATCCATTTATCCACGGTTGTTCAAGAAACACCCTGAAAGGAGACCAAAATGACTCGAAATATGCTAAAGTCTAGAGTGAGACGATTATTCCACTCCCAAAATACATATCGTTCTAGTCTTCTAACTATATGATGATCTGATTAATAATAAAACATGACATGCCCTCGCACAATACGGGCACCACAACAAGGGATACGACTTTTATCTCAGCATTTATGTGACGATGGCATGGATAACACTGTCGAAGAAACTTTTATTGGAAAGTTAGTAGGAATAGTATCTGCCAAATGTGTGACGAAATCGAGGCTCATTGTTTATTCTTCTTATCATAAAGTGCCACAAAGAAACGTCTTCAATGAAACTCATGATGATTTTGTTTATCAGTCTTGGTGGTACTCCTGAGGACGTGTTCAAAATAGTTTGTGGCATATCATCTCGTGCTATATCCTGTGGAAAGTTTGTATTATGAATTACTTATGTATCTTCCGGAGCTTTTCTCAGCGCTTTCACATTACCCTTATTGACCATTTAATTACATATTTGAGAGACACCAACGGGAGTATCGGCAGGGTTCCCTAATCGACAGGGTTCCTTAATCGACAGGGGTCCCTAGTCAGACAGAGCTTGCTAGATAATGTACCCTCTGCTATCTAGTCCTGTACATTTCGCCAGAGACTTATAACTTTAGGACTTCAGCGGTAATGATGACTATGACTGTTTTACGTAGATTTAACTCTGAATATAATACGTGTCTCATTTATCATGTATACTCTTTTCTGACCTTCGTTTTATTGTTATGTTTGCAGGCTAAAAAATGAAAGTTATTCATACATTCGTTATATCTAGCCGACTTATTCAAATTGGTCATTGAGTTGGTATTAATATCTTTGGACCTTGACCTTAATAGTGAACACGGTGTTTTTGTTTCTAATTCTTCTTTGACTTTCTTTTCGTTTTCTCTGTTAATTCAGTTGAATTGTTGTTCTGTAACGTATGGCTAATGAATAACATTCCTATAACAATGTACACCATTAAATAATAGATACTTAATTTGCACTGTGCATGAGCCAACAGTCTTAGAGTTGTGGTAGGATCATTTCCTCCACCACAACTACAGTAAAAGTTATAATGGAAAAAAAAAAAGATTATTTAGTGGACACTATACGCGACACATAGATTACCATCACTACTAAAGTAGTCATTACTTGTATCATCATTATTAGTACCCACACCACCATTGCTGGTATTTGTTATTAGTATTAGCATTGCTATAAGTAGTAGTCATTGAAAACAAATAAATTGCACATGGTCGATTTCCCTTTGGTGACAAAAGGCCATGCAATCAAGAGTTACATTTACATGTGAAAACTATTCGAACATCTGCTAAGGGTGGAATGATAATTACACATTATTAGAACTGCTAGAAATGTACAGGACTATTTAGTTGTGGGTTCGAAGGTTCTCCCTAGAAACGAAAACGAAAAAGGATTAATCTTGAGGAGAGAGAGTAATGTGATGGCATCACGGAATGGGAGACAAGAAAAAGAGTAGTTTGATGGTAACACGGAATGGGAGACAAGAGAAAGAGTAATGTGATGGTAACAAGGAATGGGAGACAAGAGAAAGAGAGAAAACTTGAACATAGCATACATTCACTACATAATGACATGTAATAAACAATCTTTCCTATGAAAGATATAATGAGTCGATTTTAACGGCACAGCAGCAAATATGCAAGATATGATGGCAAAGAGCACAGTGTCGTGGACAATGCAAATAGGAACCATATATGAATATTATCGTGTTGAAAAAATTAGTTCCAAATATTAATGCTCTATACTATCAGAGAAAGAGAATACTATGAATATTGTCCTGCAAGCACTCGTGCTTCATAACGCTTAAATGGAATGGAAGATAAATATGGATAGAAATATCAGTGTTGACATCGTATTAGTACATCTAACAGCTGCGGATCATGATGGTACATACAACATTGATGATTAATTGTTTGTATTATGGTTGTCCATTGAACCGGCAGATAACCTCCCCATGCAAAACGTATTGTTATGCGATACAATACCTAAGGACAACATCTTGTGATATGGATGAAGATCAAATCTTGTGTAGGTACGTGCTCCTATAAATTGTCATTTAAAGATCCATAGAATTGTTTATTGAGTTGTTTAGAAATGTTTTTCACTAGACTTTATTCCAAAGTAGATTTATTTTTGGGTACATCGATTCCCGAAGAGTTTTAAATGTCATCTGATCCAGTAAAAATCAAACGTCCGGTTTTGCCTTGTTTGTCTCCTCTGGGGCCGTTCCATCCATTCTCGTCTCTATCCCGCATGACACCTTAGCCCACACGTGAGCGTTGCCTGTTGATTACTTTTTATTTTGACCGCGGAGTGCTTGCACATACGTAACGTGAATGATACAGTCATGTGGAGATTAGTTCCGTCAGCAGCAGCATGGATGTATGCTTACCGGGAGTACCTAGAAAATCTTGATGTACGGAAAAGAAACCAACAACACTCATCTGGATGCTTACGTGGTGTGGAAACCTGACACGCTGGGCAACTATGATAACACAGGATTGATTACGGATAGACCAAACCCATAATGTTGGATTCAACAATCGTCGAAAGAAAGTCAGAGATGGGCGCAGTTTAGAACTGCTGTATCGTTTGCATTTGGACGTGTGGTTCCAAGACAAGTGGCTGATATTGGTATCTAACTCTCCGTTGGCGTGACAAGTATGGCTTATAGGATTTCTTCTTGTTAAAGATATGTTCGAAGAGTCTGGTACACAAAGCTTTGCCATCTCGACTAACTTCTGTCTGGGACATAGTGTAGTGTTGAAACTCGAAAGTATTTTGAGCTACCTCACTGTAGTTAGGCTTCTATGCTTCTTCCTCCTTTATCTCTGTTTCTTGTTTTTCCTCGTCTTTGCTTGCTCCCAGAATTGCTATTTCCGTCAACGTCAACGGGCACATTTGTTTCGTCCGACACTAATATGAGAGTTGACTCCAGCACTCAGGCTCCAGCTGGTAGCTAAAGCCTTGCCAAGTGCCCTATTGGCCCGTAGCGCTGGAGTCAGAATGATAGCTGTAGCTGGCGGCTGTCATGGCGTCGCGCCGTTATTTTCCATTCTGCTTACGTCCATCGCTAATAAACATGTTCGTGAGAGTTCCATTAACTGCGAATACCATGCATGAGAAAACACATCAATCACACAGTCCCTAAAGAAATAAGAGATCTTCCATGAAGAAGTGAAGCAAGAACAGGAAAAGTGAACAGAGAGACACATATTGCAGCAGAGAATTAAGCATGAAGAAGAGAAGAGGCGGCAGTGCAACAGCTGGAAGAGAGAGGATATGTCGATTGTCGAGTTGACGTCAATGAGTTTTCCTTCTCCTTCCGCAGAAGCAGACCATTTCCTGTATGAATGCCGACAGCAAGACGTAGCAATCGTCACAGGCGTTAAGAGATTGCCAAAACAAAGCAAAACAAGCCTTCTGATGGCTAGCCAGATCTTTAGAAAGGAGAATGATCAATTGTCAAATTATGATTGCTTGTGTGTTTGTGTGTTGTTGTTTGCATATGTGTGTGTGTGTGTGTCTTTGTCTTTTTTCCTTAACAAAAAATCCCCCTCCTTTCTAGAGTGTGTGTTTGTATATGAGCGTTTAATGGTGTTTCTATCAGCACTTCTAAACCATGTTTGTGTGATTGGTATGTTTGGTGATTGTATGTGCTGCTTTGTCGTAACATAGTGTTATTTTATGCCCAAAATGGAAAGAAGGTTTCCTTTAGGTCTGTGCGATACATTTTTTGAATGTTTGGGTATTGTGTGGGGTGTGTATTGCAGTTTGTAGGAAGGCTGTTTTCCTTCACGTCCGTGCTTAAGGCATATACACGAAGATTCTGTCAATCGGGTTCCCAAGTCGCGACGAGTAGAGCTACAAGGCACGTCAGTGATGGAAATAACTAACAGAACACAGAGCGAGGCATTTTACGGACTGCTAGCTAATGCTGTCATACCGACGTTGGCACTACGAGCCATTAGGGCCATAGGTAAGGCACTGGCAACTAGCTCGAGCCTACCAGCTGGCGTTGAAATAACAACATTACTACTTACATGGGACAACACGAGAGAGGTAGTAGTCGGTGAAGAAAAATATGGGCTATTATTTCCAGCGAAGACGAGGATAAAAAGAAGAGGGCGCAAAGGTGGAAACAAAATCTATCTGGAGCTAATGACCCGTCAACACTCAGTCATACCATTTCATTCATTGGACAAGAATAAAATGCCCGAGTTTCAACTGATTAATTGAAGTGATCCTTCGACCCACCACCATCACCACTACCATCACAAGAATGACAGAAAGGTGACCGTGACATTCAAACGGATGTTATTATGATAACATTTAGCGAGCACTTCCGTCGAACAGCTACCGCAGCCGAAGCAGACATGGAAACGTTGTCTTCTTTTAATGATAAAAATGATAGCCAGGAAGAAAAAAAGCTCTAGGACATAGGAAGTAGAAGGAGGAGAGGATTATGACCCGGTGAGGCAAAGGCTATTGGTTATGGGGCTAGGAGCAGCGCTTTATGACGTTAAAAATGCAGGCCATTACATCAGCGCTGTGAAATATCTTGTCTGGAGATCTCTTAAAACCCGGAAGCCAGGGCCTCAACAGTTGCAGTTCGGGGTCAGGATACTCTCCCAATTCAACCAACAGGCCTATGAACACCATCCTCTATCAAGTTTACTGGAAAGCTGCTGGTCTTTTTTCTGAACTGCATGGTTATGATGCATTTCCTGTCCAGACTTATAAAGAAACACGGAGTGCAGCGGATTACAGACTAGAAGAGAATTGCTGCAGAACTTTCAATCTGCCAACATAAAAACAGCCCTTGTTCGGGATCTAATCAAACTACCTAATTTTTATATGGCTTCCATTTTCGCTTAGAATCCGTTTTGATCAAACCAAAATACAAATCTGATCCTTTATTCACAGTTCAAAATTTAAACCTTCATACCTAATATAGACAACATTTTTTAATATCGCTTAGATATATTAGAATAAAAAGTTTAGGATATCGATTTATGTACACTTATGTACTCGGAAATTTGTTTAGCTAGGAAATATGAAAATTTTAAATCTACATCAATATTGCTTAACTCTAATTACATTTGTGGTTAACACAGAAAAGGTTATAGGGAATCCCAATAATTTTTATATAACTGGGTAAAAGTTGACATTAGTAGGTCCAGGCGTTTCGGGAACGTTCCGGTCGATGTTTGGTGTATCCCTCCGGGTCCCTTCCTTCCTTGCCGATTTGGACATCCAAAGACGAGTGTGTGGGTCGATTCCCACTCGTCTAGAAACCAGGTGCCCGATGGGAGTGTGCGCATGGAACTGGGGTGACGTCAACATAGCTGTGTCCAATCACTCTCGACGTCTCATTCTGCAACAGCAGACACCTAATTACAAGAATGAGTGTGTGTCAATTCCCATTCATTATAGCCTACCAGCAAGTCGAATGGGACATTATTGTCCTACGACTTGAGTACTTAATTAAGAAGCTCATGATGTGAGCATACATGTGTAGGGAGATGAGGCACCTTTTCCCCTCTCACGATAATTAAATAACTCGCTTTGGGGGCATTAACTCGTCGAGCATGCCTAATTCAAGTCAATCGGGTTCCCTAGTTGCGACTAGTTGAGCTAGTGAGCACTTCAGCGACGGAGATGAGCAGAATTACCAACCAAGGAGAAGCGCCATTTCGGCTGTCATCTACTGCCATTTTACCAAGCCAAGCACTTAGAACCATTAAGGTTCTAGGCAAAGCTCTAGCTAGTAGATGGAGCTTACGAGCGGGTGGTAAGAGGACAACGCTACTTTTAACGTGAGACGAGTATAGCGTGCCAGTAAACGAGAACGACCGTTTTGGGTCATGCGAGAAGAAAAGGACGAGAAATAAAAAAAAGAGAAGCCGAGGGAGAGGACGGAGGAAGCCAGAATACGGATTGCCGAACATTTTGTGCCCGCAGCAGTTGAACCAGTCCTTATACAGGATCCTATCACCCACCCCATTCAAATCGTTAAATTCACGAGTAGCATCCTGCTAACTTGACAACACCACTTCAGCAAATTACACAAAATGCTGAA
The DNA here is from genome assembly GCA_016617855.1 of Megalonaias nervosa. NCBI lineage: Eukaryota > Metazoa > Mollusca > Bivalvia > Unionida > Unionidae > Megalonaias > Megalonaias nervosa. The sequence continues at coordinate 44,091 of JAECUM010015708.1, read as the reverse complement.
ATTCGAACAGTAATCAGCTTACCCATTATCCTTATTAGCCCGAGTACCACCAGTAAGGAAGATATTGCTCCAGGTAATCAGGAACAATTACAAAAACAAATCAAAATCAAGAAGAGAAAACAGGGGACGTTGAGGAAGAAGTACCAGTGGAAGAAGATGAGGGCGAACCAGACCAACATAGATTAGTGCCTATTAGTCTTTTGGACGCTATGGAGGATTCCAAGAAGTACCAGTGGAAGAAGATGAGGGCTAACCAGACCAACACAGATTAGTGCCTATTAGACTTTTGGACGCTATGGAGGATTCCAAGAAGTACCAGAAACTTTATTAGTGCTGTAAAATACCTGGCTTGGAGATCCCTGATGTCTCGTAAACCTAAATCAAAACAATGGCACTTTGGAGCCCGAATATTACTGTGAGGCTTTTGAACAACGTCCCATGTCCACCTTAGTGGAGGCTGCTGAAGAGTTTTCAACACTTAATGGGTTTAAAGTATTCCCTGAACATTATTACGAAGAAACTTGAAGCTCGGCGGAATGTATGGAAAAGGACACAGTCCCAAAGCTATCAATCTGACGTCCTGACAGCACTTTCAGGGGCTATTACTATCCAAATGCCTCATTATCAAGAACTTCTAGCTTGGCTTGGAAACCCGTTATGATTAAGCTATATAGAACATAATTTGATCATTTACTTGCCGTTCCATATTTACTACATACATACCTCTAATACTGATGTACATAGTAAGTAGTCACTTTGACCTGTGCATTTTCGCAGAAATTACATGTACGCTTCGTACAATAAATTCAAAGTTTGCTCTATAGGAAAATTGTTTAGCCATAGATAAGCGTGACTATAATGACAATTGTGGTAAACATGGTATTGACAATAGGGAATAGCCCGATTTAGTAACTATGTAGGATTTGATTTTAGTACGCCAGGCGTTGCAGTCACAGCTTCCCGGTCGCCGCTTAGAGCCTTTAGCTAAGCCCCTTCTCCCCACTCTCTAGCTCGGATCACTATGGCGAGAGCAAGGAATACATACTACTAGTCTACCAAACAGTTGCCCCGAAGTGAGAGTATGACGGAACTGGGGTGACGTCATATGGGTCTGCTTTTCAGACATGACGTCTGACACTGCTTAGATACAGCTTGTATTGAGTGAGTGTTGGTTCAAGTCCCACCAATTACTTACAGTAAATGGGGGTCTATGGCCCCGGAGGATCACTATAATTCAAAGACATGCAATGTACGTATCAATGCGTATGGAAGGAAGGCCCCATACCATCCCATAAGATAAATTAAATATCTTGCATTGGCGAGAATAAACCAGTCGCAAATGCACCGTTTGCACAAGGAACGTAAATCTATGTCCGATGCCTCCTGGACGAAATGTCTGTGGAAGCCATTCAGGAAGCAGAGAATATAGAGGAAGAAGACAAAACAAAAGAAAGAAGAAGAGGAAAAAGAAAAAGAAGATATTGCTTCGTCTCATAATGTGTCAGACCTGTGAGGCGTAAACCGTGGTAATGACACCACCACCTGCCAACCGCCACAACAGAGGGTAGCTGTTCCTAAAATTGAGAATTGGACTATTAAGATGGAAAGCCAGCTGCAAGAGTGGGATCCTCAGCGCCCACAGGTGCAACATCCGTTAGACACAATTTGTAGAGTTCCTGAATCACTGGATTGGGACTCTGAAGCCACCCAACTCCCCTATGCACTCTACGATTTCACCATTCTATGGGAGAATGAATAATATCGCCGATGTGTATGTGGTGCTCGGTCTGGGAGGTGCAGATATTAACTAGGTGTTTTGGGGAGACTAAAAGGATCTGGAGGGAAACATGTGCTCTTTTCAGAATCAACCAGATCTATAGAAAAGTGGTTCTCCTCAATTTGCCAAAACAAATTTTGTTTGCAAGCTTTTGTGTCAATGTTTGTGTATGTTATGTCTTTTTTATCCCGAGAAAAAGTCTCTATCAATTCTACAATGTGTGTTTGTATGTGAGGGTGAAGTGGTGTCTATATAAATACTTACAATTCTTGCTTGTGTGATAGTGTGTTTGGTAATCTTGTTGTTTGGGTGTGTTTGTCTTTGCCATTAAAAACTTTTTCCCTTCTGAAGTAAGTATTTTGTATGGATTGTGGTAAGTTTGATGGTAATAGCGTGTTTGTTTGTAAACAGCTGAAAGATAGCTTCTTTTAGGTCCGTTCTACCATCTCTTTAGGATGTAACGTGTTTTGTGTGAGTTGATGGTTTCATTCGCCTTCGCACCTTAGGTATATATCCGTTTCATCCACATGTATTTCTTTAGTTGGACTCTTCCTGGCTTGCTGCCTTGTAACCCTAGACGGAGTATTTTCTTTAGATGGTGGTGTTGGCGGCAAGTGTTTTTGTTGCTGTTATTGCTGTTGTGGCATCTTAGGGATAAGATCACTTTTGGTCTTTACTGGTGATGCAGCTTTCGGAGGGTGCGTCAATGAACTCAAGGATGTGGTTTGGCCCATAATGGTGTTTTGGGCTGGTGGTAATGGCCCTCCTTTCCCTTGAATTCCACTCATATGTACTCGGGCGTCTGTGTTTGAGCGCTTTGGTCCCTTCGTGCTGGTTTTCCACCTCTTCCTCTTCTCATTTGTCTTCTAGGGCTACTTCTTATATCTCTGTCGTATTTTTGTCCCATATCAGGAGAAGAGTGGTCATTTTCTCCTGACTTCCTATAATGTAGCCGGTTGCTACCTTATGTCCAAGACCTTTTAGTGCACTCATAGCTGTGGCGGGAAACAATTCAATTGTAAGCGTCATGGCAGATGATTTTGCTACTACTGCTCCCTACTCTCGCTGCGAACTAATGAGGGTCAGTCTGCGGTTACGGTTACGGTGTTAGATTGAAATCGCTTTCGTCCAAAGGACGTGTGCTACTGGTTTATTTCCGTATTAACGGAATTCTTAATTGATCGTGGGTGAAGAAAAAAGTGCCTCATCACCCACGCATTTATGCAGACAGAGACTGCTCTTTAATTAAGCCACAGGTCGTGGTTGAATAAAGTTCCACTTAACCTTCTTAATGGATCTAATGAGTGCGAATGGACCCAACACACTCATTTGGATTATGCGCTTACTGCAGCAGTGTGAGACGTCGAGCGTGATTGGACACATCTCTTATGACGTCACCCCGTTTCCGCGCGTACACGCTCATCGGGGCAACTGAAATTAGGACGAGTGGGAATCTGCCCACGCACGCGTCTTAGATGGTCCTATCAAAAGGATGGGAGGAAACGCCGGGCGTACTTATTGTCAATTCAAGCCCAGTTATAATATTGGGCGGCCCTAACTAGCAACCTGTGTAATTAGCCTCGTTTTCGTAGTTCCTATAATAATATGTTAGGTTGAATTTAATGTAGAAACTGTACTTTCTGTTTTCAAAATTTACCCAATCTGAAAAGTCTGAGTGACTTTTGTAGCGTTGATATCACACCGAAGATAATCAATGGTAAGTAAATTTTGACCGTGGTAATACAGGATCAAATCGGATCATAATAATTGAATAATATCTAGTGGGGATTTCATGCCAGATTGAAATCCCTTAATAAGAGGCAATTAAGTTGAGCCCTTAAAAAGGACTGTGGATAATCCTTGTCCGGAAACAAGAGCTTTGTCAGACTGCCAGGTGGTAGAAACTGCCTTCTAGTACCACCTTCCATCAGTTTTGTACAGATTATATCCCTTATAACTAGTTCTTCACACTGTCTCAGCGACTGTATGGATGGTACTTCAAGGCTGCGCACCTTGATGAGTTAATTAAAGATTAGGATTATCAACGGTACCGGTGTCGAGGTACATTCTTCTCCAAGATTTGTTAAGCTTAATGCTTCCCTTAGAAAAAGTTTTGCACGGGGCAAAACATATCTCCCTTTGTCTCCTGTAGTCTTGTGTGTATCCAGAACCCGTCTCAAGTCTTCGGTATATGTTATCGTGTTTGCTTGATTTTTGATTAGAAATTTGACCCCACAATCTTCAGCTTGGTCAAAGATATAATTAATCACCCCAGCATCTTAGAGATCTTAGATAAAGTTGTTCTATCCCAACTTGTATCTCATCTGAATTCAAACAGTCTTTTTAGCAATGTACAGTCTGCATATCGTCCTTGCCACAGTACTGAAACTACTCTTCTGAAAGTAGTTAATGACCTTCTCTCTGCTTTGGATAGCGGAAAGATTACGGTCCTCACTCTCCTTGACCTGTCTGCAGCATTTGACACCATAGACCATGATATATTACTTCACTGTCTCTAGCATGTATTTGGCATTCACGATACAGCCTTACTATGGTTCAAGTCCTACTTGGTCAACAGGATACAAATTGTGTCCGCAAATGGAAAACATTCCATCCCAGTTCATCTACGTTGTGGTATTCCACAGGGGTCTGTTTTTGGACCTGTTCTTTTCATTCTATACACTCAGCCAATCTCAAGTGTCATAGATCATCATCCAGTGTCTCACCAATTGTATGCTGATGACACCCAAATATACAAATCTAGGCACCCAACTGAAGTTGAAGCTACCATCCAAGGCGTAGACAGGTGCATTTCCGATGTGAAATCATGGATGACATGTAACAAGCAGCAGACGAATGATGATAACTGAGGCCATTCCGATTACAACACAAAGACATTCTCATTCACATCCTTTACCTCAGAAAATAAATATCAGCAACACCAACATTAAATTCACACAGTCAGCACGAAACCTAGGTGTTACTCTCGACAGTACTCTCTCATTGTACCAACATGTCATGAACATATGCAAGGCTGGATATCTTGAGCTGAGACACATCAGCTCCATTCGCAAGTATCGTTCAGTTGATGCCACTTAGTACTTTCAAGACTGGACCATTGTAACTCAGGTCTGACTGGTTAGTCTCAATATCTACTCCAGAAACTTGAAAAAGTTCAAAACACAGCTTCTTGGATCATCCTTAGCGTACCACGATCAGAGCACGCCTCCACCTGCTTTGTACCCTACACTGGCTATCCATTCGATCCAGAATTAAACACAAAATTTGTTCTCTGTGCTACGTTTCACTGACGGGCTCCAGCCCAACATACCTATCTGACCTCACCAATGTGTACACACCAGCAAGATACTTACGCTCCTCTTCTGACACCCGTATTCTCATTATTCCCATTATGAAAATGAAATCATATGGACAACGTTCTTTTGCATACCAGGGCCAAGCAACGTGGAACGAATTGTCCACTGAACTTAGACACAAATACACAGTGATCTCATTCAAGAGCGCACTTAAAACTCACCTATTTCAACTGCAAGAACAGACTTAAAGACCTAATATGTTTCCTTACCTTAAATATTTACAGCATATTTTCTGTTTTCTAATTTCGTAGTGTTCGTTTTTATGTTTGTAATCATATCATTATATATGTTTTTTAAGTGTTGTCAAATGTTGTAAAGCGCTTAGAGCTTCTAAAGATTATGCGCTATACAAAGTCCTCATTATTATTATTATTATTAGTAGTATTATTATTATTATTATTATTATTACCATTATTATTATTATTATTATTATTATTATTATTATTATTATTATTATTACTATCATTATTATTATTATTATTATTATTATTATTATTATTATTATTATTACTATTATTATTATTTTGTTGGGTAGCTAGTCTAGTGTTCCTTTTTATTGGTAGTTTTGGTTTGTTTCGTGTAGTTGGTTGTGGATCAACTTGATAATTGCTTGAGTTTTCCGGGATATTTTTCCCTGTTTTTTTTTCTTGTTCTTTATGACCCTTTTGGTGCAGTTTGCTCTTTCTTTAGTTCCTTTGGCTTTTAATGTTTGTTTTTTTTTGTGAGGCAGTTGCTGTATTTGTTGATGCAACTGCTGTAGTTGCTGTTAGTAGTTGGTAACCTTGGGCATTTATATGTCTCAAGCGCGGACGCGATAGAAAACATCCCTTCAGTTTGGTAGGGATGCCATAGCTAACACAATGCAGAGGGATATGGAGAATTCAAAGAACATATTTATGCAATATCCATTTATTTTTTAAAACTAAAAAAACCCCAACAGACACCCAATTTTTCCACAGTTTAACATTTTTATTCAACCGAGCAACAAACAATAAACAAACAATCAATAAATACATCATCAACATTTTGTTTCTTCGTCGTATCTTTTTGCCTTGTCCTGTGGCGTGAATGGAGAAGTGCCGTATCGTGCAGGACATTTTTAGGAGTTTCTCGTCGAGCCAAAATATATTTTCCACTCTGAAGCAACATATTTTGCCCGCTCTCAACAAGGCGTCTTTATGATTTTGTTTGTCGATGGTGACATTTTGGAGAAATTCTTTGCCTTGTGTCAAAGGGATATATTGCAAGGCGTGCAATCCTTGCGTTACCGTCGATCTTAAAAAGGGGGCTACAGAACGAAAGGCATATTTCAGTATATCTCCTAAACCGTGTCATCGTTGTCGAGCGACTCCTCGTTACACTAGATACATGACATAAAAGTCGTTAGAGAATCGCTTTCGAAAGTGGAGTTGCATCGTGTCTTTTCGAGAATGGAATATTTTGTCCCAGATCTCCTTTAATACCAATGTTGGCACAGTCGAAATACGACTTGCTGACGGGCAAATAATGAGGACGTACAAATTCGCGGTGAACATGATAGGTGTTTCCACCTTCCTCGGAATCACCTATGGCAGAATCCACTTTGAAAAGTTTGACTCGTAGTAATGGTGCGGATGTGTTTAGGGCTCGCATTAACTCAGAGCTCGATTGAAAATCAGTGGTATGACCCATGCAAATTTGGAAAAGACGTCGATGACACAAACACAAATACTTGTAGCCGCGATAGTAGGTGGCCAAATGAGAGACTGATGGGTAAAACACCTAACATGAGTCATCCAAGCATTGCTCCCGTCAATCCTTTGATCAAGCGTCCTATCAACATGGGCTAAATCCACCGCGAAGCACAAACATCTTTTTCTTGATTTTTGATTTGACCATTTTTGATTTGACCATTTTTATCAAAGAACGTGCCGATGCTTGGCTAAGTGTTATTTCTGATGATTGGACAAAAGTTTAGTTCCTTTCAAGTCATTCAAACAATATTTGGACACGGTATCGATGATATCTTTCGAGGCTGTTTGAATGCGTTGTTTTCGCATGGGTGAAGGGAATATAGATAGAACCGTCAACACGTCCCAATGTTTGACTAAACAAGGAGGTAGTCCTGTTCTTCTACCTTTCTGACAGAGGAGTGATTCTTTTTGCTCAGGAGCACAAGAGCACTGATGCCAATCGTCTGGCACTAATCTTTTTTTAAATAGTGGAATGAGTCGCCACACATTGTCGGTACGTCATATCATTTTCATGACTGGCATCACTTGACCATGAGGAGTTCGCAACTAACTAAATCATAACAGTTCTTGCCTGGATAAGTCCTGTAAATTCGATAACATTCATGATCTCTCTTGGACTTTGATTTTGAGGGAGGGTACGTTTCAGCGGCTGCCACTGCGTATAAAGATGATGAGGTCGTCGTGGGCGAAGGGGACTTTCTTTGAGACACGGGTTTCTACGTTTTCATCAAACTAGAAAAGAGGCTTACCAAATCGGGTTTGGTTGGCATCAAAAGCAACGCCGAAGAGGTAGAAGCTGCTGCTGCTGAAGACACGGTCACCGTACGTTGTGGATTAGGAAAGTAAGGTTGAGTCCGGGCAGCACTGTCTCTATTGCGGTAGAAGATTTTTTCTTGGAGCCTTTTTCTGGGCTGTGACCTGGTCATGCCACCACTGCTATTTTTCTTCTTGGAACGTTTTTGTTGGAGAGAGGCTTTTTTTCTTTGGGTGACTGCATAGACGCGGGGATCACATTGTAAGAAGGAGCGAATGATGACACCTCCTAGGGACACTCTACTCCCATGTTTCAAATGATTTGCTTTTAGGTTGAGTTTTGATTCGGGGATCTGCCAGTTGCGACAAGGCTACTTTGTGCTTGTCAAAAAAGCGTTTGGTTTGATGAAGGATGTGAATGATGCCTTAAAGAAATTGACGTGCTGTCACCGTAAACCATAGTAAGACTTATTTGAGACTGGCTTCTAAATCATGGGCTCGTATGGAAGATGAACCTGAAGGGAAGTCATTTTGACGATGTGTAAGAGGGACCAGAAGTGTGGAAGGCTTTTATAATTGTTTTTTTTTTTTCAACACCGACGGGGAAGTATGCACGATAAGACCCCGTCTTGGCACCAGTTATTGAACAGATCGGTGAGAAATTGCAAATAATAGGGTGTTCCTAACTGTTTGGCTAACACTTGCGCTTAAGATTTATCTCTGGGACTTTTAAACAAAACACGTAATGAACATTGTGACTGATGGTGAAATGGGCTTTACTTTGTTGAAACAAATTTTAGGTGATGTAAGTGACACTGGAATTGCGATGCCGCCCTTTGCGTGTAAAACACAGTTTAATTTCTTCTTCGTCTTCTTCTAAGATGTCATCGAAGACGACCAGATGAGTTTGACTGGTATCAGTCACGATCCGGTCGCGAGGAATGCCTTCCACAAAAACGATGGAATCTCCTTGACTTTCTCGAGGGAGACTGTAACCCGATTGCCACTCTTTGCAACACCATACAATGGGTTGAGATAGACGATCGATTAAATAACTTTTATCTTCTATCAAACGTTTGACAAAATCGGTTTTGCCTGAACCACTTGGTGCAGCAATTAACATGTAAAAGAGATGGCGAAGATGCAGGGCCTCCCAACTGGAACGATCTAACATTTTGTCGATGATCACGGAAGAGGTAGATGAGGAAGATGTAGCCATAACAAAGGTGATAACAATTTTTTAACTAACATAGACACGAGTTTTTATATTTTTTCAACACACGTTTCTTCTGTAGGCAATATTCGTTCTTGTAAAGGTGTGTTGCAATCCTCTTAGTCTGTCTTTGAAATTCGGTGTAGTATTGACACCTTGTCAGTTGAGTGAGTAGCACCCAAAGTCTTCTGAGTCTAGGGTAGTTCATCAAAAATATCTGACCATTTGAATATTTCATAAGAGTGAATCCTCTTCAGCATTCAGGTACGAGTGGTTCAAACATCGGTGACATAAAGTATGCAATTGTTCTGTGCGTTTCACTTGTATTTTGATGAACTATTGGTAAATGCGTTCTTTCAACGTCAGAGGCAAACCACTCACATCATCACTTTCCATGGTAGGTGTAGTAGTCATAGCGAAGTTCCCATGATGTCGTGCTGAATCGCTGATGTCGCGGCGCACGGTATCACTGTCATCGCAAGGCACAACATCACACTCGACATTTTCATCACTGAACCTGAACTTCTTGTTGACTTGTGTCTGTGCGAAAGGATTAATCTTTCTAGCATCGGTTTTGGAAGTTTTCCCTCTTATATGTTTGCCAATATCAGCGTGTCCGTACGGTAAAGAGAAGTGGGTAGGAAGCCGTGCTAGCTTATGGTACGCTATTTAATACAGGTTTGCCAAGGGCCAACTGACAATTTGATGTGTGGGTAAACGTACAATCTTGTGCGGTTCGTCGGTGGTCACTCTAAAGTCTTGATCCTCTCTAGATTGCAGCGCTACTCACAGCACACCAAAGTTCACCACTGGACTTGTGCGATGATTTAGAGTAAATACCGTCACCTTACACTCTGTGTGTACTTTTCCTTGCTTTTCCAGGTATTCGTAGCCGTAATGTTTAGGACCTTCACTAATAAAACTTTGAATCTTCTCGTCAGGGTGCTCGTCCGTCCAGCTCCTAAATGGTCGTTTTCGATTTTAGGGTGACGGTGACCAAGGTCATCAATGTAGATGCAATTGTCCGTGTCAAAGTACAGGACACGATCTCATAAGAGGTGCAAATCTTCATGCAATTTTAAACGAGCATGGGCTGTCACGTAGGCCGCAATGATGACATTTCCAAATTTGTCAGCCACTCCAAACTCAAGTTCATCCCCGTAACTCTCCAGAATCAAGCCTTCACGAATGAAGTCCACGTGTTCCATGTATTTGATTTTGTCGTGAATCATCTAGAAGAAACGAGAAGTTTCTGTCAAATACTCCGTCTTTGGTAGACACGGTGGTTGTGCCATTCATCCTCAGCACAAATCAGCATCTCTTTAGCAAACGAACTTCCTCCTTCGTTTTTCTCGACGTGGTCTAATGTGGTGATGCCTTCCTGCTCAATGTAATACCTCTTTGAATTTCTTTTGGTCTTCGGGGGTCAGGCACCAGGAAGGATTGTTGCTGGATTCTTGTTTCAATTTCAAAAAGGCATTCACGTAGTCCGTGAAAATGTCTTTAGGGTCTTGTCACCCTTGTTGTACACTTCTGTCTTGGGAAAGTGGTACTTTCGTACACCTCTAACAATTGGTGTCGCAGGTCCAGAGCGATAAACAATAATAGACAGACCCATGTTCCGGTCAATTCACGTTCTTCCTGAGTGTGACGACAAGGTTGGTCCAGGTTACAACTTTCGGCACAAGTACGACACAATGGAAACATTAGTTTTCGTTGGTAATGGTAAGGTAAAACGGGATGGTACAAGTCCGTGGCAGGCATTACTTTGCATTTAATTAATCCTTCTTGTTGTTGAATGTTTCCCACTTCTATGCAATCTGTCAGCATTTCTGGGTGCCCTGTGTGAAAGTGACAATATTTGCTCAAGTAAGGATATAGCAAACACACATCCAAGTATTTGATTTCTTCTCCTTTCTCCTCGTCGGGGTGGTACAGCAAACAGGTGGCATTCATTCGTCCTCCATACAAACTATCCTTAGGTAAAGAGGATCCATCAGCTTGTAACTTTGCACGATAGGTTAAACTCGGGATCGGTTTTCAAACGGTGATCGTACTCGTTTTCACACATTTAAACGACTGGGTATCCTTGCTGTTCTGAGTTTAATCCGCGTTGAAAGTGTCCTCGAACAAGTTTCCATTGTACGTTGTAAATACTGATTTTGGTGTCACGTTTACGGTAACAGATCGGACATCCGAGAAATAAGCGTCCGTTAAACTCGAAGATGATTTTAAGGTCTTCCAAGTCCCATCCATCCACTGAATACGTTCGAATGGTCTTTTGGCCTCCTCCGTTTCTGGCATGTTGGATCGATTTGTCTTCCTTGTGGCACAATTAATGCAACCAACGCAGGTGTTTGACCGAGTATAGGACGTTTGACAAACGTAGTAGTTTGAAGGCGTATGACAGCAAGGTTGCTCTCGGGCATGAATCGTTTGCGGTACACTAAAGAACACACTTTGGCAATTGTGCAGTCTTCTTTCAAGGGGTCGATCCCTCAGTGCTCCACGAATAATTATCGAAATTTTCCACAGCAGCGCCGTAAATTGTCCACTTCGGATCAACAATACGTTAACAATTCTTCACGAGAGACGAAGGGTTTCTAGGCGTGAGAGTGGTAACAAAAGTAGAAAGTTTCTCATTGTTCGGTGCGAATATTATCGGGGTCATAGTAGTGAGCATCAGCAAATGTGGCAGAACGGCGTGTTGATCTGCTTCGGAATTGTAATAGTGCGGAAAATATGATTTAACCATTTCTGTCATTCCAAACATTTTAAGCATCTGACTCAATGGCATGGACAAGTAACAAATCGAGTTGTTAAACTGTACCTGTCTCATTTGCACGGACATGAATCTCTCTTCTTTCAAGGTAACTTTAGGGCGTGCGGTGCCTTGTTCTGTTTAGTATTTCAAAAGAAATTGTCCATCGTATCAAGAGAATTTGTGTGCCATCACCGTGGCATAGCGATGACAATCTCCGTAACGTTCAATTTCCTCTTGATTCCACGTCTAGTCGATAGGTTCTAAGATCAGTCAAGCAAAAAATCAGCCAGCGTGTTGGGTCCTTGAAAGATTTTTTCACTTACTCCAGAAATCTTGCTACTGTGTCTGCAATAGCTAAATATGGGTTCTTGGATGCACTTCTCTCACTCTGGATGAGCCACGCAGAAATTAGGAATGTGAATGCCGGTCTTTTACATGCATTCAAAATCATAAAAGGGAAATTCCCTTCCTTCTTTTCATCCTGTTCCTCATATTTGGATTGGTATGCTTGAATGTGGCATTCGTGTTCCAAATCCACGATTTGGCGACAAATGTGATACTTGGTACAATTGGTACATATGCTTTGTCAGCAAGTAGGGCACAAAATCTCAGGAGCTGGTAAGTACTTTTCTGCTGTGAACCTTGCGACACGAGTTGTTATTGGTAACAGGTTGGGCTGACAAAAGTTCGCTGGCAAGCAGGGCAATGCACTTGTTCTTGCAATTCATCGAGAAGGGTTTAGAGGCTAAATAATATTGACATTTTTATCCGCAATGCTTTTGATGCTCTTGATTGTTCTACCCGTAATCGCGTTTTTCTTAATAGTAAATGTATCTGAGGAATGCAATGATGCTGGTAATGGCATCGAAATGTTTATCGTGATGATGGACGTGAATGTATTTTCCGTCTTAGAAATTGTCGCTTCGAAACAAAAGATCTCCACGCACGTCATGAGGGCGCACTTTCAAACTTTCAACTTGTAGTTTGGAGCCAAGACGTCCTGCAATTTCTTTTTTTTTATTTTGGGAATGCCACAGGTAAAGTCTTTGGATACGCAGGCTTACTGTAACAGGAGTTCTGCTTCACGTCGTTGTTTGGTTCCGTAAGATTTTCGAATGTTCTTCCAGGTTCTTTTCCATTATGAAGTGTAGTTCTTGTCGGCATACGTTCGTCCCAGTATGATGGCCCGGTCGAAACACATCTTGTCTTGAGTGTTGTTAATTCGGACGATATTCTGTTTAGTGCTGCGACGTTCGTCCACCTATAACACTTTTCAGAGTTGTCCGGTCTCTTTGGGTAGAGAAACGTGTGCCATGTACAGAGTAGCATTTTTCGGCGATGTGAAACTTGTCGTTGGACTGCTGAACGTGTTGAATCTTATCCATGACTTTTTGGAGGTATAAATTCTACTGGGCTGCTAAACTCGATCCAAACATGGGACTTCTACCTGTCGTGAAAAGTGGAGAGTATCAAGACGTCGTCTTCTTTGGCTTTACATTGTCGTTTCGTTGTGATTAACAAAGAATCCCATCCATCGGTAATGAACTCTTTCTGCTTTCTCCAGTGGTACATCGGACTTGAAAACTTTAAACTTTACTGTGTAAGTCTAAGCAGTTGTTCTAAACTTTCCGGAGGAACTTTGTCCCGTCTCTCGAATATGTTAATACTTTTCGGGTGATATTGGTGGATGACTTTTCCTTGACGTAGACTCTCTCGGCTAAGGTACGGACGTAGTAGGTGTTGATTTAGGCTCACCCATGTCGTCTTCAAAATATCTGGTATGAATACGAGTCAGGACTTCAGCTCGTGCGCGAGGCGATATATCATGACATGGTCTCTTACTTTCTTCATCTTCTTTCTCAATAAAATCGTGCATCATTTCATCTTGATTGCAAACTTGCAAATGACCAGATTTTAGACCACGTAGACCCTATACATAGGGTGAGTGTTTTGCCTCAAAGTATTCATTCAACTATCAAGTGGTCAAGAAGGTGGAAGAGTCAACACTGATCGACATGCTGGTTAAACATTTGCTACGAGTCGTACTAAAGCATAATTCACAGGCGAATATGTTCACAACACTTAGCCTTCTGATGGATGATTTGATGAGAATCATAATAAAGTTTATAAGTCCTTATGAAGTTTGTTGTATCTGCAAGGCAATTGGACATTTGTCTCCAATATGTCCGTTTCATCAAAGAAGGAGAGACAAAAGCCAAGATACCTGTTATCGTTGTCAGGAGAAAAGACAATGGGCTTCAGAATTCCCTATGAGAAAAATAAAAGAAACAGAAACAAGAGGAGAAAGAGGAGAGACACTCAGAAGAAAGTGAAGAGGAGAAGAAGGTAGAACTTGTGTCCATGAAGAGATGGAGATGGAATCATGGACAGTTTGAGTAGATATGTTGGCATATACCCTCAAAAGGAAACTATGTTTTTGGTATGAAATTTAATTGTAACGTATAACAGAGAATATAACAGAAATAAAACTTAAGCAAAGTTTGGTGTGTTTTGTGTTTATTGACAATGTCTGAATATATGCTCGTTCACATCTCTCTATCCCTGTAGGTAATGTTTTAGTTAGAACTGAAACGGAAGATATGTTTTCTTCCCGTAAACACTTTAGGCATGCAAATGGGAAACAATTTGTCAGTCAGTTCACCCATCATTCTTGTATGTTGATTTTTTAAAACTTAAGATAGGTACTCACACACATACACATACATAGACACTCACGCCAGAGAATGCTGATCTAAAGTGATTTTGTATAGTGTGAGTGTGTAAGGGATGTTGGATGGTAAGAATGGTGTGAGGGATAGTATATTTGTGAGATTAGATGTAGTTTGTTTTTAACCTTTTCCCATTTGGTGTGATTAAATGTTGGTACATGTGTAAGTCTATGTTTTGATTGTTTGTTGTTTGTATTTGCGTATGTTGACCCCATACACCCTTGTCCCTAGACAGAACCATCATGTTCAATTTCCTCTTGTCTTAGACACACCCCATGTACAATTCACCTTGTCCTTAGACAGTCCCACTATGTTAACTTTCCCATTGTCCCTATGCATGCCCACCATGTTAAATGACCCCATTGTCCCTATACAGGCCCAATTCGCCATGTTCCGAAGTAGGCCCTATGTTAAATTCCTATTATCCCTTGATAGACCCAATTTCCCGTGTTCCTTGAGAGACCCTATGTTAAATTCCTATTGTACATCGATAGGCCCAAATCCCATGTTGAATTACCATTGTCCATCGATTACTACCCCCATTACTACTCCTTTTCCTTGCAAAACACAACACAGCCCACCACACGAAAATGTATGTGCAGTTTTATAATGGCAAAAATGTTACTGTGTAGACTCATAAAGCAGATGGGTACACAATTGCAGAGATATAAAAGTATTTAGAACCATTGAGACTAATATATATATATAGTTACACTGGTGGAAGTGAAAGGCCTGAAAAAATGAGACAAATCAGGATTATTTGAATACCATTTTACTAGACATGGAGATTTGCTCCTGTGCAATGCCATACAAATATTTTTTGATCATACTTTTGTTTAATTCATTCCCGAATCTGATAGTAGATACTTGTGCATTTTCTCTCCTGCCATAAATAGGTGTGACATTTCTCGTTTCTGAAAGGAAAGACACACCTTTATCTCTGATTCTTGATTTTAACCTTGGCCCACTGGTCGAGTTTCTTAAAATATATGCCATTTTTGCCAAATTGTCCACAGCTTTTTCATGCAAAGTGATACTCTGTAGCCACTGTACGATCTTCTACCAGCTTGTTTGCCATACTCAGCACATCGGAGTCTAATCGCATATATTTCACAAGAAAGATATAAGAATTATGTAAATATTTCCAGCTGGGCTCATCTGGTGTACGCGATTATTCCTAATATTCATCTTTCGGCTGCGCCTTGCAGTCTTAAGATTTATTTCACCTTACTAACTTAATTGTTATTTTTCTTTATGGGCCTCTAAGACATAGGTATGTTTTGTTTACATCTAGCTAATGTCTTCTGAATGAAACTGCATCACATTTAATACTCCGTTCTGTTTTTCAGGTCGTCTGCTTGAGAAAACGAATAAGTGACTTGAACATCATTCATCAAATATTTTTATTTCAGGAAATATATACTGTAAGTTGTGTCTATTCTCCCCAGCTACCCATTTACATCTTCGCTAGCCAAAGTTCCGATAACTCTATCTACGCCTTGGCATATCGAGCATATATTTCTGTGTTTGGGGTCTGTGAATTTCATTCGATGCGGCAAGCCACCGCATCCAATCAAAATTAAGCTGTTCAGATTTGAGCACAGTTCCTATATGATCTAGACAAGGGGATCACACAACTTGAATGGACTGATAAATAAGCAATTTTCCAATGTCGGTCCGTTTTTGCACAAACACCTTTCACTCAAATACACCTGTAATGGCTTCCCTCTGGTACATAGTCATACTTAGATGTTAATCTTACAAAGTATCCTTTTCAGGTCAATTGCAACCATCGTTTTCGGCGGATGTAGAATGCACCACGCTACTGGTTAGTTGGCATTATATACTAAGGAAGGCAAGACATGAAATCCAATTGATGTCGCTAGGACAACACACCAATATAGCTGTTAGGTGGGCCAAGGTGTAAATATTGTCAGCGGAACCTTGGCTAGCGGAGTTATCCCACTTTGTTCTACCTTCATATCATCGATGTTTTGTCCATCTTAACTATTATTTCTTTTATTTTAACATAGATTTCAATTTCCCCATTTGGGGCCTACAATGTCTCGCTGACCGTAGGCCCAGTTGTCATGGTAAGATTGGTAGTTTTATCCCATGTCCACTATTATAGAACGGCTAGGCTTTGTTTGTATTACCCCTGCATCACCTGTCTAAATCCTACATTTGCAACATAAACACAATCACACATGAATCAGCAGGACATGGCAGTATTGTTCAAAACATTTCAACTAGCAGATCAACATTAATTTGTAATTTGCATTAATCGCATCGAACATAATCTAGCAGTGTAATACATTGAGCATGCCTATACACTTCTCTATTGCTTTTATCAAGCCACATATATTGGCTGTTGACTAAATTTTAGATGCTTCAGGAAAGCTCCATCATGTCTGGCTACAGCAAACCCGACGTCTCCTTGACACATTTTGATATTCACATTCTCTATTATACTGCCTTTCAATTTTCCAAAACCCCAAACATCTGATCAGTAATTCAGTAGTGGAAAGAGTAATTGACTAATACTTAACTTTGCGAGTGTGTGTTTTAGTCGTAATCCTTATAGCTACGTGTTTAGCTTTCAAGTTGCTCCATCTTCTCAGATTCCCATTCAGTGTTATCTTAATATCATCAGAATTTTGTACATATATTTTTTCTTTTACATTATCTGATTTAATTTCCCCATTGGAGGCCTCCAATGTCTGGCTGACCGTAGAGTCACGCTAGGATTGGTAGTATTATCCAACGTCCATTAGCTATTATGGGGGGGCTGATCTTTGATTGTATTACCGATGACCCTCTTCAATAAAGTTTACATTTACAACACAAACAAAATCGAATCCTGCCGTGGGATCATTCCTTGTTGAATGAAATGACTTAAAGGTGCTGCTCTGTCAAAGAACAACCAAGCCAAAGTAAACCATTATTTAATTGAAAATATGTAAAGAATAAGCTCCAACATCGACTTAGTGTGTTTCTAAACCAATTTAAAAACGGTACGTTGTCATTAGGAAAATTTCCGGTCAGGCAAAATGATGATTACACTAATGCTTATAGCTACGTGTGTAGCTTTCAAGTTGCCCGATCTTCTCGGATAGCTATGTGCTTCTTTAATATATCATCCTATGATATGAACAATGCTAATATTCACTACTTCATGACCTCACTCCAAGCCAAGGATTAACGTTCGTGCAGCCCGACATCAAAACCGTATAATGATCGTGCATATGTATGTACGTTGAAATCGAGTGGATTGAGAATACCTGAAACCAGCATCACAAAGTTTACACGGACGTCAACAATACTTACGTAGAATTTAGAAGCAATAAATATCATATAAACTGTTTCAAATGCCTTTGATGAATATAATATGCATACGGGTTACCACTGCTTTTATGTCGGCATCCTAAACGTATGTGGACAGTCTCCATATAATGTAAAAGTAGCGACAAATTGTGATGCATGATATTAAAAAGGAAATTGAATACATTCGCACCGTCTCTATAGCTAACAATCTCGATTGGAAGCTACAAAAGTAGACAAAATTCTTTGATCAAAATGTCAATATTGTTTATGGCTGAGTCTCTGGGAATTATAATTTTGCTCTTTGTAACATTGTGGGAATCCTGTAGGTAAACAGGGTGGACCGTTATCAGAAACCTGGCTCGACGTTACACATTTTATATATGGGCACCTCTCCTTGAAACAAAACGATGTCAGTCAATTGTTTTTTTTTTCCCTGCGTGAAGCTTGAACAGTCAATGTCTTGCTATAAGGTCATGATAACTTTCTGCCGAGTCAGTGTAATTTATTGATAAGGAATCAAAGTGGTCGGTTCAGTTTAAACATGGGGAGACGGGAAGTTGATTGCTTAACATAAACATTGAGAATGGGTTCCTAATTCTTTTCCCGAAAGCTCCTGATTAGCTAGCAATATGATTGACACATTGTGTAGTATCACCATGATTAATAACAGAGAATATCGATCCAGTACGGGTACAACAAATATTTCCCCATAATGTAGGACTTGATAAATGTATGCTGATGCTGCTAA
Source organism: Megalonaias nervosa (assembly GCA_016617855.1). Taxonomy (NCBI): domain Eukaryota; kingdom Metazoa; phylum Mollusca; class Bivalvia; order Unionida; family Unionidae; genus Megalonaias; species Megalonaias nervosa. The sequence continues at coordinate 25,673 of JAECUM010015708.1, read as the reverse complement.
GCTATTTCACATTGCAAACTTGACATTTTGCAGGAAAGAAAATGATAATACTATAATCGTATTTCATTGGATATGGCATATTAATCTATTCCAATAATTAGAATTGCGATTTCTTGGTCTCCAGTCAATAGGATCTCTTATCTATAACCCATGGGATGACTACACACGGTTGTATAATAAATCCTAGTTTTTTGTCCTAAGTGATGTGTGAAGAAAGCTTCAGAAAAGACATTTTTGTAGTTACAATCAAATGATGTACCTAGGAAAACAAAATACATGCACTCGTCATTCATTGTTTAGTTTGTTATTCCTCAAAGAAGGCTGTCAATGATTTATCAACAGGCTGTACACTTATACAATGCCCATACGTAAGAAGTGACGACATACGTTGAGTTGTGTAAAGGGTCAAGTGTGTTCTAAAGTTTTAGTTTTTATTCAGTTCTGGTGTTGGAGTAATTGATTCCTTTAACGATTGTCATGGAGAATAAGAACCCACCAATCAATAATCCACGTGCTGCTATTTACATTCAAAATACACTGAGCGGACAAACTTAACGTAAATTTTGTCACTTAATTCCCACTGTCTGTCAACATTTGTGCCAGTTGCTAACACTATAAATGTAAATTTATTATAGAGTTAACTGGTTCTTTTGAAGGCTCATTTCGGAGCTTCTAAACATTATGTGAATAAACGAAAGTTAATATTTATGACAGATATTTTGTTTTATTCCATTTTTGAAAATATATTGATATTCATTTTATGTCTTTCTTATTCATAGAGTCTTACTGGTTTCACTCGCAAAATGCTCGTATGTCGCACAGTGCTTTCTCAGGGAACGATATCTACGCGTGGTAGTTGCAGCTGTACAGATGGGGCTTGTTACATCGATTGCCAAGTCTACACATCAGAAGCACGTCCGCGAACCACTAGATATGTCGTGCAGATAACGATAAAATAATGATAAAACTCAATTCATTTAGCGTAAGCAGTCATTTAAATTGACAATTTATTAACACGTCTGTGTTGACACATTTATGAGAAATATTTATTTCATTACAATCAAGCTTTTGCATCCATTGCGATATTTACATCTGCATTTTTTCTGTAACAAACTCTCGTATGTATTCATTTTTTAGGGTGTCATGTCTAAACAATTCATTTCTGTTTCATCCAAATATTTGCATACTTCTTGTGGCCTTAATTCTTACACATTGAACATTTACTGCAGCTTCTGTGCCAATTTTGAAACATCGAAAACTCAAATACAAATCAACAAGTAGTTTCGTGCTGTTTGGATGCGGCAGAGAAGTCTAAATTAGACCAGAGTTTGTACAATATATTGCATATATTGAACAATCATGAAAGAAATACAATGATATTTGTTCGATTTAATGTTTTAAAGAGCTTTTGATCAGAAAGTTCACGATAACGGACACTACTCCACGAAACCTTTGTTTTCAAAAATGTTGTTGAAGAAAGTGCAAGTTTATTTTTGACACACTTTCAGCCTTGCCTCTCCTGCTCTATCACGGTAGATGTCTGGGTTGGGGAACATATTTGTCCTACACCTTAAAATACGCATGCTTTGATAGATTCGAGTTGTTCATAGTGTCACGGAATTGTGTAAATCCCTTTAATTATTAAATACATATACTCGGGTTTCGTTTTTTGTGTGCAGCGATACTTGATGGTGATTTATGTATGTTGTACATTATTTCGAAAAAGTGAGCTCGTTTCATCCTATGCCGCACGTACGAAGTGCTTTCGATTGGAAGAACCGAATACTTGCAGCGCACAGACGATATATGATGCATCGTCTGTGTATAAATGCCTCACCGTAAGACGATATCTTTACATTACGGAACGTCTTCTCAGTAAGCAGTCGACTTAGAACCTTGCACATCTTCAGCTGTAGAGGTATGTAAGTTATTTATTCATTTCTTATGTATATTATTTCTTATGTATATTGTAAGTTATAGCTGTTGTACTACTACGTTTATTTTTGTACATTTTCTATGTAGCTTCGGCTTGCGTGGTATAATGCAAATATTTTCTATTCGTGTTTGTGACTTAGCAAAAGCTTTATATTAGCAATATAAAGTCGCATTTTATTAAGAAACGTTTAGTACCATAGGATTCATATGGGACACGGATAGGTTCACTTCTGAACCTGTTTATTGCTTGGTAATATTGTGCCGATAATGTAATTTGTATAGCTTACGGCATATAACGTCATTACGTGTTATCATATATGGCCTTGTCATGCATATTACACGTTGTTAGATGTATTTTCAGTTGATCGGAGTAGACGAAGTACCAGCTGTAGAGCTAACCCATATATGTTGACCATAGCAGCTGTAAATCTGAACCGTAGCAGCCGTAGAGCTGAGTAAAAGTGTTGCTGGTCGAGTAGCAGGTGATTGGGCATTGCTGACCGGTTGGTGGGCGCTGATTGCTTGATTGACCAAGGAATTGAATGGTGGTCGGTGACTACCTGAAATGCTGACTGCTTGATTGACCAGTGTGACTGGTAGCCAAGTGTGCTAGTGACGGAGTGTTTTTTTGTTACTCCATACATGTAATCTTTTAGCCGTGGGCTAAGTTTGGGGTTTGTTATATCGAGTGTTTTGGGAGTGTAAAGAGAGTTTGTATGATATATATCCCTTTGCTTTGATCATTTTACTATTTGAGTAAGGTACCTCATTTTTCACTATTTGAGTGCATATATTTTACTATATGAGTAAAGTACGTGATTGTTTACTATTCTGAGTAAAACACATCATTCTTTTCGTCGTGTGAAATTGGTGCGAATCGTTTACCGTTGTCCTTGTACTGTGTAAGATCATTTATTTGCGTTCACAATTATGTTACATTATTAGGTTCGTGCCGATTGTGTTAATTTTGTCGAATAATTGGATCTTATACACGCACGTATTAATCATAATTCTTTCCTCAGTCAAGTCATACATCAATAAACATTGTATTTGTTTCACCATCAAACGTGTTCCGTTATAAATCCGAAATCCAACCCGGTTATCCTGTTACACATTGAAGTTACTGGCCCTATTTCGGAACGATAACCAACACTCTAAAACTGAATATCTCATACCACGTTTTAGTTTTTGTTGGAATAATTGATTGACTAATTCAAACAGACACAGAAAGATGCAATTATATAAGGCAATACAGTATTTGTTAGCCGCTCTAGCTGATTCGATACTGCAGACTCAAGATATAACATTAACAGATAAAATCTCAATTACTAATTATGTGCAACTGATTGCTAATAATGTTTCATATAAGTAGACAATCGCTTGTCTGACATCCATGTTACTGACTATTGCGCCATAATAAAGGGTTCTAACAACACCATTGTTGACGTGTAACAAATAAGCGTACCATGCATATCAATCTGTTGTTGATAGTATAAAAGTATTAATGATTACTAACCACTCTACTGTACTTAATTATCGTGGATGTTGTTATTGCTGTCATTATTGTTATTATTGCAGGGTTTATACACATCGTTCAAATTTTAGAAACGCTTAAATTATTTTAAAAAATCTAGGTCTTGAACCTGCATGACAGTGAACGTTACATAGAAAGTTATTGCATGTCCTTGAATATTTGAGAAATAAAATGCCATTTCTTTGAAACGCATTCCATATATTTTGTGATTTTGTTTGCTTCCTTTTAAGTGTCTATATCATTATGTAATTTTATAAATCCTTCCTGTGCAACTGTTGTTGATATCATTGTTATTGTTATATGCTCAACTGACATTTTTGTGGTTTGTTTGTGTTTCTCATAAAACGACAAAAGGTGTTTGGTTACGTTATTAGGACGATACATATTTCTTATGTAAAACTCAAAAGAGTATATCCATTTAAATGAATACTCAAACAGATTTTGAGGTTGTTCGTCATTCATTCACACCTCTTTGTATGATGAAGAATGTAGCCCCCATTCACTCACTGATGTCGGACTAATGGAGGAGGACGACACGGCGACTTAGTGGTTGCAGTTCCGAACTTGCGACCAAAGTGATGTAGCTTTGAATTCTGCTATGGGATCATTCCATGTCAGTTAAATGACGTAAGTTGTTAAAGTGCTAGAAAGAGTCAGGCTAAAGTAAACCATTATTGAGTTGAGAGTATGAAAAGAGTTGGCGTTAACATCTACTGGGTTTGTTTCTTTTCCAATTGGAACAATGTACATGACATCAAGATCATTTCTGGTCATCGAGATGTTGCTTATGTAATAAACTAATTTTAGAGCGCTCGGTTTTGAATTTCGAATAAGAAGTTCACAAGTGCAGATATGTATTTGCATATATGAATAGTACATGAAAAAGATTTCTTTTTCCAAATTAAGAACCATATGATTCAAAGACTGATGACTAAGTGTCTTTATATTTAAGAAAATTTTATATGATCAATAGAAAACAACTGTCTATATTATGGCTTTTTATTTTCATAAATGATTTAATATTATCAAAGAACTGATCTTCATCGACATGCACTAAAACAGGTAATTCCGAAGGTCTTTTGTATAACCTCTCGTTAAAGATTATAATGGCTTACGCGATAAAATTGAGTTTTTACAGCACAATATCGATTTATTTAACATTCACTTGATGACAATGTTTTCCCTGATATAGTAAACACACATCCATTTCGCTGTTTAACGTGTGAATATATATATATATATATATATATATATATATATATATATATATATATATATATATATATATATATATATATATATATATATATATATACAGATGTAGTGAGAATGGCAATAGGTAACAGCTTATATTCATGTAAATTGCTATAATTAGTTAATTGCTATAATTAATTTCAATTTAGACAAAAATAAAGACAGAATATTGTAAAGAAACATCTTACGAATTATTAAGTGATCTCGTTATGTTCATTTGGAATCTTTGGGACTGAACATTTTAATTTTTCCTTTCATCTTGGTACGGGTGTGACTTTTTAAGATATAAGTAATCAAATTTCAGGCTCTTAGCTTTAGAAAACAAAACATATTATTGATTTGATTGCTTTTATAAAATAAGTATTATTAGATTCTTAAAATAAACTAAATAAAGAATATTCTTTTTCTGGGAATAATCAATACACACACACAATAGATAATTTAATATGCAGTTTTATGATCTTAGATATTTCATTGTGCAAGACTGATAAAGTACATGGGTAAAAGAAATCACAACACCTAGGATGTAAAGGTATTTGAAATATTTCTTCTGGGTACAGGGGAGTTGTTGCTATGTAGTAAGGAAAATAATATTTTGTATGTATTGAAATATTTAATTAAATCACTCCTGAGTCTAACATTAGCTCCTTGTTCATTTCGTCTCCAGCATTGAAGACGCGGTGGCGTTTTTGTTTCTAAAGTGAAAGTGAAAGTAAAGTGAAGGACGTATTGTGTCTATTCAGATTCCCATTCAGTGTTATCTTAATATCATCAGAATTTTGTACATATTTTTTCTTTTACATTATCTGATTTAATTTCCCCATTGGAGGCCTCCAATGTCTGGCTGACCGTAGAGTCACGCTAGGATTGGTAGTATTATCCAACGTCCATTAGCTATTATGGAGGGGCTGATCTTTGTTTGTATTACCGATGACCTTCTTCAATAAAGTTTACATTTACAACACAAACAAAATCGAATCCTGCCGTGGGATCATTCCTTGTTGAATGAAATGACTTAAAGGTGCTGCTCTGTCAATGAACAACCAAGCCAAAGTAAACCATTATTTAATTGGAAATATGTAAAGAATAAGCTCCATCATCGACTTAGTGTGTTTCTAAACCAATTTAAAAACGGTAAGTTGTCATTAGGAAAATTTCCGGTCAGGCAAAATGATGACTACTCTAATCATAAGAAGCTCTGTACCCAAAGCGGTATAACAAGTTCACAATTACACAAGTTCAAATATGTATTACCGTTTATGCAATGTACATCAAACATATTTTCTTTTTTCTGAATTTTAAACCATGTGACTCAAACTCTCACGTCTAGGTGTCGTTATAATTAAGATCATTTTTACGATCAATGGAAAATAACTGTTATTTTTGTTATAATGGCTTTCTATCTTCATAAATGATTGAAACTTCTCAAAGAACTGGTTTTCATTGCTACGTATGGAAGCAACTAATACGGAGGTCTTTTGTTTGCCTTGCGGTAAAGATTATGATGGTTTAAACGATTGAACTTGAGTTTCGTCAAGCAGAAAATTCAGATAATATTAAATGATATTAAAACGATATACTATTTCCTAGGTTATATTGTAAATATCCGTTCCTCTGTTAAACGTTTTCGGTCTCTGCCCTTCGATAGCTATGTATATGTGTGTGTCCATCTCTCTGTCGGTGTTTATATCTATCTATATATCTGTCAGATGAAGTGGGAACGGTAATTGAATTAGTTTAAATTCATTACTATACTCACTTTCAATTGCTACAAAAGTAAATTTAGGAGATTGTAAAGATATAATTTACCAATAATTAAGTGTACTTATTATGATCTATTAACTTTCGGGATCTTTGCGATCAACCAAATATTTTTGTTTCAGGGGTTTGGGTACTATTAAGGCTTTTAAAGTTGAAAACAATTAAATGTCTCGTTCTTAGGTTGCTTGAGAAAACATACCATTGATCTTATTTGATTTTATGAAATACCTAAAATTAGGTTCTTAAAAATAAATGATCTGGATGTATAAGAAAAAAATAATCTTGCTTGAAAAATCAGTACACCAACGCCACGAAATTTAAGGTTCAGTTTGAGAATGTTAGAAATGTGATATTGCAAAGCTGATAAAGGAGGTGGAAAAAACTGAATTCACAATACCATAGATTTAATGGTTTAATGTTTAAAACCACTGAGAATATTACATCATTTTAGTTTGTTGTCATATTATGATATACAATTGTTTGTTATGTTAATCTCGTTACCCGAATAGATTCTGGTATTGCACTTACGCGTTATATCTGATTCTGACAACCGAAGGTCGGCTGATATCGACGGTGTAATAAATACAAGAAGTAAGCTAACAGCAGTAAAATTACCGACAGACCACCGTCACTTTGTTAAACACGTTATATATATATATATATATATAACATATATATATATATATATATATATATATATATATATATATATATATATATATATAAAGAATACAAATCATATAGCGAATAACAGTCCTTTCAAGTGCACTGGATCCTGCAGAGGATCACGTATGTCAGGGACTGATTAAGATATATGCAGTAAACTGACAACGAACAGTGCAAAACTAGTATCTAACTAGCCTGAGCGCTTTCGACTCTCAAGGAGTCTTTTTCAAAGGCATATACAAAACATAGACAAGACAAACAAATAAAACAGAAAAACCGTAGTGTGTGCAAAACTTTACATGGCTGCTTCTACAGAATTAAATCTTTAAATGTATTATGTTTCAACTAGTTTATATCAACTTGTTGCGGATACTGGAGAATATTTATATCAACCAAGAAATGGTTTTATATAGATATTTAAAACAATGTAGAGAAAAGTCTCTTCCATTCAAAATTATTGTTAGTTCTCAGCATAATTTATATAAAATTAATTGACTCTATATCTAATGTGATGTGTGAATAAAAGAATGACATAAATAGTACCATACACGAATTAGTGTAGTGAGACCTGTACAATGTGTCTATTTGCTGCAAATTATAGATTTACTACCACATCTCCCGGAGAACCTGTGATTCTGTTAGCAATATATGTGTTAATCATTTTTGCCAGAACGTACTCTGCCAGGGAGGCACATCTGGTCCTAAAAAAAATATATCACACTGGAATTAGTACTTTCCATTCTATCGCACCCTCGTCCCATCAAACCCATGGTGGGCAACCAAAGTTGTAAAGGTAATGTACAAGCTAGGAGTTTTCCAAATACGCTCATTTGCACAAGGGATGGTCTGATACGTATTTTAGACCCCTGTTTGACTCTTTGTTTCTAGCATAATGACTGGAACAAAAAAATGAATATATCTTGTTTTAGTGTACTCGGAACACGGCGAGCAGCAGAGGAGGTGAACAGACCACTTGTCTGAATCGTCATTTGTCTAAAAAATGAGGTTCCTACGAAGGCTGAAAATAATGTCGATAACGTTAAACCAAAGCTTCTAACTGACCAAGATTTTCTCTAATTGGGTTAGCTTATCTGGTTACTTTATCTCCGACTCTTTGTTTTGTGTTTCGTTTACTCGCCGGGTCACTCAATATTGGTCGTTCACCTCCTCTGCTGCTGTAAATTAAACATCCAGTATAAATATTATCAATAATGAATATTGGAGAACCACACTCAGCTAAATTAGCTCGAGAGCGATTAGAGGCAATTAAAAAATATTTACCTGTTCGTGATTCTGTTAAGCAACAACTACAATCACGTTAGGAATCTCAAGTTAAATTTGAAGAGGATACAAAACAATTATTCAAACCTATTACAGAAACCACTAAAGGTCTTCTTCCTGCTTTAGAAAAAACTGCTGAAGCAACTACAAAAATAGCAGAAAGAACAAAACAGACAAAAAGGATTTTACGGGGACTTCCAGCTGATATAGCTGCTGCTGCTCAACCTGAAGGCGCTGTAGCACCAGCCCCTAAACAAAAGAGTCCTGCAATAAGTAATGCTGAACTGTTAAATAAATTTGATGAAAATACTGTTAAATTTATTAAGAATAACATTAAAGACACACAACAATTAGCTGTGTTTGCTGTGGATGGTTTTAGTCGAAGAGATAAATTAATGAAACATGAACACTCTAAGGATATTAAAACTCGTGAACAATGGCAAAAATCATTATATCGTATACTTTATGATGTTGAAGAAGTTAAAAATAATGATCCATTATATCAAGATTATGTTAATGAAATTGACAATTTATTCCAATCAAGAAAAGAAGAAGCAAAACAACTTGGAGAACAGAGAAAACAAGAGAGAGAAGAAAGAAAAAAAGCAAAACAGGAAGAAGCAGCAAGACCAAAACGAAAATATACAAAAAGAACACAACCAGCTCCTCAAACAACATTGGATTTACCACCACCATTATCACCGTCACCACCACGTAGAGAAATGACTCCTATATCGCCAGAACAACCAGTTACACTTATTGGTAAACTACGAGGAAGATATGAAGAATTATCTAGAAAACTCCCCTCAACTTCTACTGCACCTGGATTAACACCTAACAAAATAAAAATAGGAGAAAAAGTAAAAGTGTTTTATGAAGAATTACAAGAATTAGGAGAAGAAGAAAAAAAATGAAAAGAATAGAAGAAGAAATACAAAGAATGGAAAGAGAACATAAAGAAATGGAAAAAAGATTTTGGCCGTCAGACACCTCTTCTGACAGCGCAACTGGAAATGGATTTAAAACTCAAGGAAGTGGTCTTATTAATTGTCCAAACAGCGTTCTCTCCGATGTTGAACGACTAGAAATTCTCATTGGAGGAAAACGAGCTGGTAATAATTCCCCAGAAATAATTAATGAAGCAGCTGATATTTGTAAACGATTATTTACAGGCGGTATCATGGATATTAATGTGTATCGATCCCTCATTAATGAAATCGCCGATGACTACCACAGCGATTAAGTATATAATTAGATACAGTTACTATAATAAAATGATAGTATATAATACTCAACGTGGACCAACCATGGTCAGAGCAATAAATTCACAATTACCAGTATACAAAACGACCTACGGAGATGGACTAGGTGACGTTGTTCAGGGTCTATTTAGAAGGATAGCCCCAAAAGCAATACCGATTGCAAAGCAACTGGGAATGAAAGCTATTGATGTTGTTCGTGAAAAAGGTATTGGTGCTGTTGGTAATGTTGCTAGTAAGGCATTCTCAGCAATCAAGGATAGACTAGCACGATTAATACGACGAAAACCTCAACCAGTGAAACTGGCCAGCACTGAAACAATGCCTGCAAATATTAGTAAAATCATAAATCAAGCTGCGAATCAAAAACTCTCAGAGTTGGCTGATGTACCAATGTCAAAAAAAAAAAAAAAAATATAACCGCTAGTCTGATAGCAGGAAGTGGTCTCACTTCCCGAAGTGGTCTTCGTGTTAGACAATAATAAATATAATAAAGATGATCAAACGTATATCTGATCCCGCATTCGACATGGATGCACCAGTTCTTAAAGATGAGTCTGTGCGTGATTATCAATATTATTCTTTTGATGCACGAATTCCAGATCAGCGTGGACGAATTGAACTTCAAGTTCAAGATACAAGTATGTATTTCTTACCTGCTGAGGCATATATTGAAGTAGAAGGTAGACTTTTAAAAGCAGATAATACAGATTATGGAATTGGTGATCGATTTGGTTTTGTTAATAACGGTATTATGGAGTTATTCGATAGCGCTACGTACATGATTGATGGAAAAAATATTGAATCAATTCAAAAAGATGTTGATGTTGCAACAACAATATTTGGTCTGGCTAGATACAGCGATGATTATTCAAGATCGGCTGGTCCATCAATGATGTTTGCGAAGGACACAACCGATCAGCCCGAACATAGGAATGTAACATTAAATGCAGCTAGGGATGCGGCTGTATCAATGAATGAAAATTTCAACTTGGGATTCGCGTCGCGTCGAGCAATGCTTGGCGAAGATGAAATGTTTTCATGTGCGATTCCACTGTCACACATTTTTGGATTTTGTAGAAATGTTAGAAAGGTTATTTTCGGAGCTAAGCATACAGTTGTACTTGTGCGAAAAGCAACCGATGATGATGCAATATGGCGACCCGTCGGTGTTGATGCTGGTAAAGTAATTCTTACAAAACTTTCATTGTGGATGCCAGTAATGACTCCATCAATATCTGAAGAACAAAGATTAATTTCTTTTATGGATCAACGTGGTAAATCGATGTTATCATGGTTAACAATGACCACAGATACTATCCAGAGTAACATTAAGGGTTTATTCACATGGCAAATAGCTTCTCAGCAAGGAATAGCCACACCACGACATATATTTATTGCATTTCAAGATGTTGCACGGGTAAATGATCGAACGCGTAGTATTATGATATTTGACAATCTTGGTGTTTCTGAGGTTTCGTTAAGAATAAATGGACATCAAGAACCATCCGAGGATATTTTATTAAATTTTCAACAAAACAGTGTTGCACGTGCATATCATCGTCTTATGTCGTTCATGGGACGTGATCAAAATGTTGATACTGGTTTACAAATATCACAGCGAGATTTTACAACGCTGTATCCGATTTATTACTTTTCGCTGGAGCATTTAGATTTGTTTAGACAATCTGTTGTTGACATACATTTTCGACCTCGTGTGACAAGAGGAGTTATTGCTAATTACAGAGCAATCGCTGTTATATTCAGCGATAAATCAATGTTACTTGAAGGTGTTGGTGGTCGCATGAGAGTCGTTGATGCTCCAGTAGAAAACATGTAATTAGATCGCTCATAATATTATGGTGTTATATAATCACGTTAATGTCAGTCTGACTCCTGGTCAGATTAAGAAGCTACAATCAGCATCAAAAAATAATTGTGGATTTAAAATATCGCTAAAAAGAGAACAAATGAGTGGTGCAAATAAATTATCTTTGACCGAGCGTCAGTTCAGAAACTTCAATGAAGCCAAAAAATCAAATAAAGGTATGAAACTTAATCTTTCTGCGGGCGCCATTAAAGATATTGTTAAATCTGGCGGAATTTTTCCACTTCTTGCAGCTATATCAGCATTAATAGCCGCTGCAGCCCCAGCTGTTGCAAAGCAGCTGCATTAGGCGCTGTTGGAACTGCTGCTGGAATGGCATTAAAGAAAGCAACCGGACAGGGAATAAAAACCTCCAATAAAAAAGGGAAGGGGTCTAAGATTGCCAGGGACCCCATATTCATGGTACGGAAAGGGTCTAAGACTTCCCGGGACAGTTCATTGATTCTGCCCATGTCCAATTTTGATTTACTAGATGCTGCTAAAAAATTAAAAATAAAAAACTTCAGAGGTGTTTTTATGCGTGATCAATTACCAAAAAAAACCCAAACAATATTGAAACTGGTGTTATTAATCTCGATAAAAACTCTGGTCGTGGCTCTCATTGGGTTGCGTATGCAATTGATCCACGTGGAATTAATTATTTTGATTCATATGGACTAGCACCACCAAAAGAACTTTTAGAATATGTTAGCAGCATGCAAAGTATTCCAATATGGTATTCAACGCTACCAACACAAACATTAACTGATCCGCCAATATGTGGCCGTGAAGTACTCGCTGTACTTGATACTATATCAAAATCAACAAAACCACCTCATAAAATCGCGCATGAATACACTAAGTTGTCACATTTAAACAGACATTAATAAATATAATGGTAGATATTTACGGAAGATCTTCTCGTGGTAAAGCTCAGCAGCAAGGTGATTTATCTAAATATGCAACTCTTGACCAGCTCAGAAATGAATTCGATGATTTATTAAATATTACAAGTGTGGATCAAAATGAAGTCGATGTTTTTCAGGATAAACAAGGATGTACTCATACGAATTCCTACCGCGGTTGTTGATAATATCGTTACTTTTACTGATCAAGGTAAAATACAAGATTCCGGTAAGTCAGTTAACGATTATATCAAGAAAGCTGGTTATTCATTCACGGGTTACATTATCATGAATCGAAATAAAATTATAGACCTTGGAAACCCAGACGCAGATTCAGACGCCGTAACAAAAAAATACGTCGATGATCAAGAATCTAAGTATGTATTAGCCAACGGTGGTATAATGCGTGCATTTCTTAACATGAATAATAATGGTATTAATAATCTCAAAACACCAGAATTAGATTTTGATGCTGCAACGAAGAAATACGTCGATGATAAGGAAATTCCTGTAACAACTTCGTTAAAAGCAATCAATGATGAAATGACCACAATTAATACTAGTTTTACTAGACATGTACAAACGGTTTTAAATTTTCGTAGAAACATAAACAAATCTGTACATGAATTATTTGGTGATCCACCAACCGTTGATATCAAACTCGCCGACGTTAACACGAAACTCAACGACATTGTCAGTGGAATTCCTAACATTGTTCAAAAAACTAATCTGATTAAAATTCCACACGGACAAATTAAAAATATCGTGTACATAGTAGCATCGGGATCATCAACATGGACACCACAAAATAACAGTCTCGAACATACCGCAGAAGTAAATGAGTTATACAGGCTGTCCATGTACGGTTTGGAAATTACTGCGGCCACTTCATCATCACCAAATGTATATCTTGATCCTCTACTGGTGATGTTAAATAAGGACCCCAAAGAAACATTTACGTTAACATCAACAGAAATACACCCGAGACGTTACTGGTGGTGTCTGGAATTCGTAGCTGAAACTCCTCAACTAATTACTTAACGTCATAGTATAATGAATCAAACCCTAGTGATGGAGTCACTTATCGACGTTCATCTTTCTGCTGTGCCTTGCAGATTTATGATTTCGTTCACACTACTATTGAAATGTTTCTTAACGCGCCTCTCACATATGAGTCTGCCTTTTACTTCTAGTTAATAGTTTCAGAATGAAAATGCCTATCCGATTATATTCCTTTCTTCTTTTTCTAGTCATCTGCTTGAGTAGGAGAATAAGTGACATACTCCATCCCATATATTTAATTTCAGGAAATAGATTTTAGAAGTCGTGTCTATTCTCTCTAGCTTCCCATTCATTGCTACCTTCATATCATCAATCATTCGTCGATCTTAACTATGATTTATTTTATTTTAACATTGATTTCATTTTTTTCCATTGGGGGCCTCCAATATCTCGCTGACCCTAGACCCAATCGTCATGGTAGGATTGGTAGTGTTATGCCACCAACACTATTATAGAGCGGCTAAGCTTTGTTTTCATTACCTCTGCCTCACTTCAAAACAAACACATTCACACATCGATCAACAGGTCATTGCTATGGCGTCCAAGATATTGTGACTAGAAGGTCAACATTAAATTGTAATATGCATTAATGACATCAAACATTGGTTAGCAGTGTAATACATTTAGCGTGCCTATACCCATCTCTACTGCTTTTATTATGATTTTTAAAAAGATGACATTAGATGTAATCTAAAAGTTAGCTGCATCAAGCAATCTCCACCATCTTTGACAAATTTTGATCTTCACATTCTCTATTATATTGTTTTTAAAATTTCCACAAATCCAAAACTTCTGATCCTTAATTCAACAGTTAAAGGACTAATTGGCTATAGATTAATACTAAAATTTGGGAGTGTGTGGTTAAGTAATATATGAGGTAATTGTTAAAGAAACATGTTTAGCTTTTAAGTATCCCCATCTGCTCGGATTGCTATGTGCTTCTATAGGATATCATCCAATGGTATGGGCAATACTAATATTCATGACTTCATGACCCCACTCCAAGCAAAGGATTAACGTTCGTACAGCCAGACTTCTAAACCGTATAGTTATCGTGCATCTGTATATATGTTGAAATCTAGTGGATTGATAATACCTAAAACCACAATCACAATGTTTATAAAGACCGTCAACATTACATATGCATAATTTAATTTATTGGTACGGAATCAGAACGGTCGGTTCAGTTTAAACATGGGGAGAGGGAAAATTATTTGCTTAACATCAAGATTAAGAACGGAGTTCCTAATTATTTTCCTGAGAGCTCCTGATTAGTTTGTGTGATGATAGACACACATCGTGTAGTATATTCACGATAAATAACATAAACTATCTATCCGGCAAAGGTACAGAAAATAGTTTCCCCAAATGTAGGGCTGGATAAATGCATGCTGTTTCTTCTAAGCTATTGTCACGTTGCAATCTTGCCATTTTGCTGTAAAAAAAAATAATACTATCTTCGTATTCCCTTACCGAGGTTATATTAATATGTTCCAATCATTAGAAACACGATTCCTCAATCTCAAGTCAATTGTATGCCTTATCCCTAACCCATGGGTACGGACGGTTGTATAATAAATCCTAGTTTGTTTTTTTTTTTTTGTGCTGTATGAATAAGCTTCAGAAAATACAATTTTGCAGTTATAATCAAATGACGTACTAGGAAAAATAGTACCTACACTCGTCATTCGTCGTCTTATTAGTTATTCCTCAAGGACGGCTGTCAATGATTTATCAACCCGCTGTACCCTTGTGCAATGCCCGTACGTAAAAAGTGACGTTATCAGCTGAGGTGTGTTAAGGGCCAAGTGTGTTACTCAAGTTTTTATTTGGGATTCAGTTCTGGTGTTGAAGCAAATGATTCCTGGCAGGATCGACATGCAGAATAGAGCACATATATAAATAATGAACGTACTCAACAATTGCCATTGGAAAAAGAACTGAGCGAACAAACTTAACATACACTTTGTCACTTACGTCCTACTGTTTGCAAACATTTGTGCAAGTTTTTAAAACTGGAAATGTCAATTTACAATGGCGTTAAACTGGTTCTTTTGAAGTTTCATTTCTGTTCTTCTATGTGAATAAACTAAAGTTAATGTTTATGGCATATATTTTATTTTATTTTCAAAATATATTTATAATCATGTTATATCCTTCTTATTCATAGAGTCGTATTGGTTTCACTCGCAAAAATGTTCATATGTCGCCCAGTGCCTTCTCAGAGAACGATATATACACGTGGTAGTTGCAGCTGTATAGATGGGGCTTGTTACATCGTTGGTCAAGACTACCCTTGTTTAGAACGTCCCTGAACCTATAGATACATTTTGTGAAGATAACGATAAATAATGCTCTTCAAATTAATTAGCAGTCATTTAGATTGACAAGATATTAAGATGTATGGGTTGAATAGTTTATGAGAAATATTTAGCTTAGGTCAATCGGGCTTTTGCATCCATTGCGGTATTTACTTTAGAACTTTTCTGTCTAACAACCCTGATATATCTAATAATTTCTTTTAGTGTCGTGTCTAAACAACTTAGTTTAGTGAACATTATATCATCGAAATATTCCCATAATTCTTGTGGCCTTAAATTGTTACGCACTGTACATTTACTGCAGCTGCTGTGCCATTTTTGAAACTCAAATACAATTCAGCAAGAAGTTTCATGCTGTTTGGCCGCGGCAGCGCCGGCAAATGAGACCAGACTATGCACAATCGCATATATCGAGCAATCATCCAAGGAATACAATGATACTTGTTCGATTTAATGTTCAAGAGAACTTTTGCTTAAAAAAGTATACAATAATGGATCTTATTCCAATTAACCCTCGTTTTCAAATATTTTGTTGGAGAAAATGGTACTTAATTTTTGACATACTATCAGCTTCTTCTCTCCTGCTCTATCACGGTAAATGTATGGGTTGGGGGAACATATTTGTCCTTCACCTTAAAATACGCATGCTCTGATAGATTTGAATTGTTTCATAAAAATTGCTGACCCTATTTTAAAATGAAAACCATACAATTGATACTATCATTCTGCCAATATAACATATTTATTAGGTTTTTCTTGATTAATTGATTGACTAATTCAGACAGACATGAGAGATGCAATTATATATAAAATGCAGTATAGTATTTTTAACCGTGCTTGCTGATTGGATACCGTATGTTCAAGCTATAACATAAACAGATAAAATCCGAATTAATAACTATGAGTAAATGATTGAAATAAAACGGCTGTTAATTCAATGAAGGTACTGACTGAAAACTACGCTACAATGTTTCATATAAGTAGACGATCGCTTGTCTGACAACCGGGTCAGTGACTATTGCGCCATACTAAAGGGCTCAAACAACGCCACAACGTAACAAACAAGCGGACTATACATATCAATCTGTTGTTTATAGTATAAGAAAGTATTACTGATTATGATCCACTTTATTGTACTTAATTGTCGCGAATGTTGTTATAGCTGTAATTATTGCTATGATTGCAGGCTTTATACACTTAGTTGAATTGCTGTAATTATTGCTATGACTGCAGGTCAAATACACTTCGTTGAAAATCTGAAAAGTGCTTGAATTATAAAATGAAAAATCTAGGTCGTGAAAGTACTTGACAGTTAATGTTTCATAGAAAGTTCTTGCATGTCCTTGAATTTTTGAGAAAGAATATGTCATTTGCATACTCGTCTAAAGCAATTTGAAGTCATCTTGATTATCAATCTTCACTTGAGCAGAAACAATCCATAATCGAAGCAAAGTGTTTCATTTTGAATGCAGTTAAGATCAAAAGGTGTATAAGTGTTCAATTATTTAGTTTCTCAGATGGACCTAAATAATAGGAAAACTGACACCGTAGCATAATCTATAACTTCGATCTTTGAAAATGTATTCCATGTGTTTTGTGATGTTTTTGTTTTCTTTTAGGTGTCTATAACATTATTTAATTTTATACATTCAGCCTGTGTAACTGTAGTTGATGTTATTATTTTTAATAGTATTATTAATCTATTATTATTATTATTATTATTATTATTATCGTTTATCATTCTTATGCTCAATTTACAACTTTGATGTTTGCTTGTTTTTCTCGGAAAACGACAAAAGACGTTTGGTTACGTTATCACGATGATACATAATTCTTATCTATATAAAACTCAAAAGAGTATACCCTCCTTAAATGAATAATCAAACAGGTTTTGAGGTTGTTCGTCATTCATTCACACCTCTTTGCGTGATGAAGGATGTAGCCCCGATTCACTAAAGTGATATCAGACTAATGGAGGCGGAAGACACGGCGAATTAGTGGTTAGCATTCCGAAGTCGCGACAAAAGAGATGTAGTTTTGAATTATGCCATGGGATCATTCCATGTCAGTTAAATGACGTAAGTTATTGAAGTGCTAGATAGAATCAATCTAAATATAACCATTATTGAATTGAAAGTTTGTAAAGTGTTTGGTGTTACCATCGACTGAGTTTGTTTCTTTTCCATTTGAAAAAACGTACATTGACATCAAAAACATTTCTGGTCATCGAGATGTTGCTTATGTAATAAACTAATTTTAAAACGCTTGGTTGTGATTGTGGAATAACAAGTTCACAATTTCGAATATTTATTTTTGCATATATGAATAGTATAAAAACAAATTAAAAACCATATTATTCAAGGGCTGATGAATATGTGTCTTTACATTTAAGAGAATTTTATATGATAATAGAAAACAACTCTCTAAATTATGGCTTTTTATTTAGATAATTGATTTAATATTATCAAAGAACATGGGATAAAATAGGTGATTCCGAAGGTCTGTCGCAGGAGTTCACATTAAAGATTATGATGGCTTATGCGATACAAAATGAGTTTCCGCAGCCAAATATCGATTCATTTAATATTCACATGATGAAACTGATTTCCCTGATCAAATAATATATTGTAAACATACATCATTTCTCTCTTTAACGTACATATATCTATCTATCTATCTATCTATCTATCTATCTATCTATCTATCTATATATATATATATATATATATATATATATATATATATATATATATATATACAAAATTTGTTTTACTGATAATTTTGACCACTCGTATTGCAAAAGGGCAACATTCTCCACCCGACAACAACGTAATAATTTCTCGTATTGTGCATTGAGTTTGCCAACTCCATTATCTGACTTGCTCCCATTTCTAACATTTAAACCTGACTGCACATTAAAATTTTGTGGGGTGGGATTTTCTTGACCGTAGAAATATATTGTTTCCTTTAACCTCCAAAACAAGCTTTTGTCTAGATCTAATACTCCGCATTTTGCAATAAATCAAACCAAACATATTCTTTTCAAATTGTCTGAGATCTTTAAATGTCGTTGAACAGGAAACCTATTCACATACAAATATTAAATGTTTGATTCCCAGGATTTCAAAGGTTAAAAAAATCATATATAAATCAATACGTTATTGGTAAATATATGTTCACGATATTGTTTTCCTCTTTTTGTCGAAATTGAAATTAATAATATAAATTATCAGGTAGTTTAAATAACAGCGATTAATAATCACACTCGATAATATATATATATATATATATATATATATATATATATATATATATATATATATATATATATATATATATATATATATATATAGTATATATATATATATATATATATATATATATATATATACTAATAATAATAATAATAATGATAACTTTGAATAGCGTCTAATCTTTAGAAGCTCTAAGCGCTTTATAACATTTGAAAACACTTAAAAAACATATATAATAATATGATTACAAAAATAAAAACAAATACCATGAAAGTAGAAACCAGAAAACATGCTGTAAATATTTAAGGTAAGGAAACATTATTAGGTCTTTAAGTCTGTTCTTGCAGTTGAAATAGCTGAGTTTTAGAGCGCTCTTGAATGATATCACTGTGTCTTTGTGTCAACGTTGAGTGGGCAATTCGTTCCACGTTGCTTGGCCCTGGTATGCAAAAGAACGTTGTCCATATGATTTCATTTTCATAGTGGGAATAATGATAATACGAGTGTCAGAAGAGGAGCGTAAGTATCTTGCTGGTGTGTACACATTGGTGAGGTCAGATAGGTATGTTGGACTGGAACCCGTCAGTGAAACGTAGCACAGAGAACAAATTTTGTATTTAATTTTGGATCGAATGGATAGCCAGTGTAGGGTACAGAGCAGGGAGAGGCGTGCTCTGATCATGGTACTCTAAGGATGATCCGAGAAGCTGTGTTTTGAACTTTGTCAAGTTTCTGGAGAAGATATTGAGACGAACCAGACAGAATTGAGTTACAATAGTCCAGTCTTGAAAGTACTAAACAACACAGAAGTATTTTAGTGACATCAACTGAAAGATACTTGCGAATGGAGCTGACGAGTCTCAGTTCAAGATATGCATCCTTGCATATGTTCATGACATGTTTTTGCAATGAGGGAGTACTGTCG
This sequence comes from Megalonaias nervosa, assembly GCA_016617855.1. Classification (NCBI taxonomy): domain Eukaryota; kingdom Metazoa; phylum Mollusca; class Bivalvia; order Unionida; family Unionidae; genus Megalonaias; species Megalonaias nervosa. Next base: position 5,649 of record JAECUM010015708.1, on the reverse strand, counting down.
AGAGTAACACCTAGGTTTCGTACTGACTGTGTGAATGTAATGTTGGTGTTGCTGATATTTATTGTCTGAAGTAGAGGATGTGAATGAGAAGGTCTTTGTGTTGTAATCAGAACGGCTTCAGTTTTATCATCATTCATCTGCTGCTTGTTACATGTTATATACATATATGAGTGAGTGTGTGCGTGTTTCTCTGTGTCTGTGTTTATATATATCTGTCTCTCAGATGTAGTGGGACTGATAATTAGTATTAGCTTAATTCCATGTTAATTGCTATAATTAAATTCGCCTTTGCAAAAATACTGTTAGAGGATTATGAAGATATGATTGAAACAAATTATTGATTTTATTAGGTTCTATTAACCACTGGAATCATTACGACCAACATTTAAGTTTGTCAGGGGTTTGGTAACGAGTAGATCGTTAAAAGTGGAAAGCTTTTAAATTTACAGTTCTTAGATAGCTTAAGAAAACATTTTATTGATCTGATTTGATTTGATAAAATAAGCATTATTAGATTCTTAAAAACAACATTAGAGCCTCTAGGTGAAAGGTAAAGTAACCTTTCTCCGGAAAAGAAACCCGACTACACACCACCTCAAGAAAGTTTATGTGAAGTTTAATAATGACAGAAATATTACTCTGCAAGACTGTTAAAGGAGATGAGTACACACTACCAGAAATTTAGAACCATAGGGATCGATCTATAAGTTATATGGTGAATGTGAAAAGCTTGCAAAAATGAGACAATTTAGGTTTATTTTAATGCCATTTTCCTAGAAAGGGAAGGATGCTTCTGTGCAGTATGATAAAACTATTTTGTGATCCTACTTTTGTTTAATATATTCTTGAATCTGACAGCCGATACTTGTGCATTATTTCTACTGCCATGAAGAGGGGTTAATTTTGTTAATGAAGGACATGCCCTTATCTCTGATTCTTGATTTCAGCCTTGGACCATTGGTCGAGCTTCTTTAAATATCCACCATTTTTGCCAAATCGTCCACAACTTTTTACATGAAAAGTGACACTCTGCTGCCACTCTTAGATTTTCCACCAGCTTGTTTGATATACTCAACACTGTTTCCGTGTCTTAAAACTGGCAACATTTCTTTATGATTGGTTTTGTTGTGGTTGTTTGTAGCTGGATTATCAGAGACCATGTATAAAATGTTTTGAGCACATCGGAGTCTAATCCAATATATTTCACAAAGAAAGATCTGACAATTCTGTAAATATTTTCAGCTGAGCTCTAGCGGGATACGTTAAGAAATGGACGATTAATCTTCAGACTTATGATTGCTTCCTTCTACTAGCTTTATTGTTATTTTTCTTTATGGGCCTCTCACATATAAGTCTGAATTTTACATCTAGCTAATAGTTTTTGAATGAAAATGCATATCAGTTTATACTCCGTTCTTCCTTTTCTAGTCATCTGCTTGAGTACAAAAAGAACATCATCCGTCCCATATTTTTAATTTCAGGAAATATAGTCTAGAAGTTGTACCTATTCTCTCCAGCTTCCCTTTCAGTCTTATATTCATATCATCAACCTTTCGTCGATCGTAACTATTATTTATTTTATTTTAACATTGATTTCATTTTCCCCATTGGGGGCCTCCGATATCTCGCTGACCCTAGACCCAATCGTCATGGTAGGATTGGTAGTGTTTTGCCACTGCCACTATTGGAGAGCGGCTAAGCTTTGTTTTCATTACCTCTGCATCACTTTAAACAAACACATTCACACAGCGATCAACAGGTGGTCATGGCTATGGCGTCCAAGATATTGTGACTAGGCGGTCAACATTAAATTGCAATATGCAGTAATGGCATCAAACATTATTGAGCAGCGTAATAGATTTAGCGTGCCTATACCCTTCTCGATTGGTTTTATTGTGATTTTTAAAAAGATGACAACAGCCATTGTCTAAAATTTATCTGTATCAAGAAATCTCCACCATCTTTGAGACATTTTGATCTTCGCATTCTCTATTATATTGCTTTTCAATTTTCCAAAAACCCAAACTTTCTGATCCGTAAGTCAATATTTGCAGGATTAATTGGCTACAGATTAATACGTAAATTTGCGACTGTGAGGTTAGGTAATATATGAGGTAATTGTTAATGCTACGTGTTTAGCTTTTAAGTTGCCCCATCAGCTCGAATTGCTATGTGCTTCTATAGGATATCATCCAGTGACATGAGCAATAACAATATTCATGACTTCAGAACCTCACTCTATTGAAAGAATTAAAGTTCGTTCAGCCAGTCTTCAAAACTTTATAATTATTGTGCAGCTGGATGTATGTTGAAATCTAGTGGATTGAGAATACCTAAAACCAGCATCACAAAAGTTTTGAAGCCAGTCAACATTACATATGCGTAATTTAATGTATTGGTACGAATCAAAATTTATTGGTACGGTTCAGTTTAAACATGGGAAGAGGGGAAGTTGTTTGTTCAACATCAAGATTAAGAATGGAGTTCCTAATTATTTTCCTGAGAGCTCCTGAGTAGTAATTCTGATGATAGACACATTGTAAAGTATAAACATGATAAATAATAGATAGTTATCTATCCGGCAAGGGTACAGAAAGTTATAACACTAACATCGTGTTTCCTTACCGAGGTTATAGCAATCTATTCCGATCTTTAGAAACACTATTCCTCAACCTCAGGTGAATAGGATGTCTTATTCATAACCGATTGGTTGCGTACAGAGGGTTGTATAACAAATCCTAGTTTTATTTTATGTGCTGTATGAACAAGATTAAGACTAGACACTTTTGCAGTTACATTCAAATGATGTACCAGGGAAAAGAATATTTACACTTGTCATTTCATCGTTTAGTTTGTTATTCATCAAAGACGGCTGTCAATGACTTATCAACCCTCTGTACCCTTGTGCAATTCCCTTACTTTAAGAGTGTCGTTATCGGCTGAGGTGTTTTAAGGGCCAATTTTTTTACCCAAGTTTTTATTTTGGATTCAGTTCTAGTGTTGCAGTAAGTGATTACTTGAAGGAGCGTTATGCAGAATAAGAATACATCAATAAATAAACAACGTACCCAACAATTCCCATTCGCTTAACATAAATGTTGTCACTTAAGTCCTATTGTCTGTCAACATTTATGCGAGTTTTCAAAACTAGAAATGTTAATTAACAATAGAGTAAACTGGTTCCTTTGAAGGCTCATTTCGAAGCTTCTAAACCTTATTTGCGTAAACGAAAGTTAATGTTTATGGCAGAAATGTTTTTATTTAAAAAATATTTATAATCATGTCTTTCGTCTTCATAGAGTCATATTGGTTTCATTCATTCATGTGTCGCCAGTGCCTTCAAGGAACGATATCTAAGAGAGGTAGTTGCAGTTGTATATATGGGGCTTGTTACATCGTTGGCCGAGACTACACATCGGAAGGATGTCCCTGAACCTATATATATATATATATATATATATATATATATATATATATATATATATATATATATATATATATATATATATATATTGTTTTTGAATATAACGACAAATAGTGCTATTCAACAGAAATAACATAAGCAGTCATTTAGATTGGCAAGTTATTAACACGTCTGCGTTGAAACATTTATGAGAAATATCTAGTTCACGTCAATCAGTCTTTTCCGTCCATTGCGATATTTTCTTTAGAACTTTTCTGTAAAAGAAAAAAACTATATCTAATAATTTCTGCTAGTGGCATGTCTAAACAATTTAGTTCAGTAAACATCATTTTGATCAAATTATTCGCAGACTTGTTGTGGCCATAATTTGTTACGCACTGAATATTTACTGCACATTCTGTGCCATTTTTGAAACAGGGAAAATTTAAATACAAATCAACAAGTAGTTTCATGCTGTTTGGCTATGGCAGCGGCGTCAAATAAAACCAGACATTTTACAAACGCATATATCGAACAATCATGACAGGAATACAATGGTATTTGTTCGAGTGAAAGTTTTAAAGAGGTTTTATTAATAAAAAAAAATACAATAACGGATCCTATTACAAGGAAACCTTGTTTTCAAATACGTTGTTGGAGAAAATGCAAATTAATGTTTGACATACTATCAGCCTCTTCTCTCCTGCTCAATCACGGTAAATGTCTGGGCTGGGGGAAGATATTTGTCCTACGCCTTGAAATACGCATGCTGTGATAGATTTGAGTTGTTTCATAGAAATTACTGACCCTATTTTAAAATGAAAAGCATGAAATTGCTGCTCTCATTCTGCCAATATGACATATTTATTGTTTTTTGTTTTGATGAAAGGGAGTAGGTAATGCGATGCATCTACGCTGGGACACAGGTGGTAGCAGATTTTAAACGTGTGTGACGGATATAGAGAGAAATACGAGCTTTGTCCTATTTGGTTGTTTGTTTCTTGTTTTGGTTTAGCTCTTTCTTAGAAATGAAAATTTAATGTAGCGTGAAAGAAAATGGCATTCTTTTACGAAATCTAAATACGTTGTATATGAACTGTTTTTCGAAGGCATGAACTTTAATTTTAAAAACGGTGTACTAGAACCAAGAACTAAATAAATTGTAAATAGGTTTGTTTCATGTCCAAAGTTTTATTTATTAAATGGATAGTATTTAGACCAAAGCACAGGCAAGAGAGCCCATGTATATACTTGAATAAATGTTTTGTACCCATACAATAGACTTTATGTTTTGTACCCATACAATAGACTTTATGTTTTGTACCCATACAACAAACTTTTCTTTTTGGAGTCTATTCTGTCTGAGTCTTTGTTTGAAACATCTCTGTCCTCTTTTCTGTGTGTTTTCATCTTCTTTGTTTGAAACATCTCTGTCCTCTTTTCTGTGTGTTTTCATCTTCTTTGTTTGAAACATCTCCGTCCTCTTTTCTGTGTGTTTTCATCTTCTTTGTTTGGATGTGTATTTGTTTGTTTCTGTATGTCTATGTTAGTCTCGATCAACCTTTGTCCCTATAAATGCATTCGACCCTATAAATAGTTTCTGACCCTATAAATCCCATGACGTTACCAATGTTCAATTCCCATTGATCCCCAGGTGCCATTCCCATGATAAATTCCCATTGTCGCTAAAGTGCAAACCACCTATTTTAACATTAAAATTCCATGGTCGCTAAAGTGTCCCATATTACTGCTGGTAACTTTGTCGCCATTCATTCTCATCGTTGCTTCCCTCTCCTCAAATATGAAGATTTCGCTATGATTGTATCGTGTCCTTATTTGTAGATTCGTAGTACAAAAGAACATGATTCGAGTATATTCGGACTATATTGACACATATTTAACAATGAAATATATCAAAAGTATGTTAACATTTTCAGCTGCCTGCTAAGAGGACGCTCCATGATGGGGACCATTCAGTTTTGTTTAGTGTGTTCTCCAGTCTGTTTTGACGGCTTTATAATTTTTCTGCTGCTGAGGATTTATTTTCCTCTGCTAGAAATTTTGTTATTTGCATCGTGGGCCACTGACACAGACGTTTGTTTTCTCTCCAGTTTGCTAATGGTTTATGAAGGTAAATGCATGCCAGATTAGACTCCGCTCGTTTTGCTCTTGTATTCAAATGCTTGAGAAGAAAACTTGACTTGAACATCAATTTGCTCATCGTTTTCTCCGCAAATAGATTCTTG